>JAOXNX010000032.1:19302098-19316714 GCA_028566075.1 Solidago caesia
TATCACAATTAAAAAATGGAAAGAAGAAACAGGACAATTCGTTCGTAAATATGAGCGTAATCGTATAGTCCGTGAACTTCGGAAGCTAAAGCGTTATAAACACGCCCTCGAGGTAGTTTTTATTTTTAATTTACTATTTACTGTTTATTTTTATACTGTAAATTGTTTATTTGTATAATTACAAGGGGAAATGATCCGTAATGCAAATTTGTGAAGAAATAAATTTCCATTTGCCCCCTAAAACTTATTAAATGTACATGCTGATCCCCCGGTATGTGAGAGCGGCGGTACCCAACTTGGGTACTATTATTATTATTATCGTTTACTAGTCTTGAGACCCGTGTGTTCAGGCGGAGAGGGTAAAAATTATATGTGGTATCTATAATTTTAGTTAACCTAATGACCTTATGAGCATTGTTATTTCATCCAATAAAATAATAGTAGAGCAAAAAACAAAAAAGAAGCTAAACAAATAATCGTAGAAAAAGTTTTCGGTTCAAAATGTGATGCGATGGAAGGGTATTTTAAGGTGGTTTAAAGTGCTTCATTTTCAATTCAAAATCTATAATTTGAAGATCATAAGGATGGGAAATCACAAATCCAGAAGGTTACCACCCGGTCAAGTGACTCAAGTGTTTATAAATTGATAAGTGATCAAATGCAAGGCGGAGCCAAAAAGGTGACAACATTGAAAACACAAACTTAAAACATTGAACATATAAATCAGTATTTCACACACACATCTTGTCTCAAGCGAGTCTTGAACTCACAACCTCTTGGTTGATGGGTCGTCCCAATACTGCTAGGTCAGACACACTACAATTTCACTTATAAAGTAGAGAGTAACTATGTAGCAGGATCCCGAAGAGAGAGTGAGAGAGTCATATTTGTTCTAAAGTGGTAATGTGGACTTTCCACTCAAGGTTCAATTGCTGGAACTTATAAAGTACCACGGCAAGCAATCTGATACAATATATCTTCAAGTTAATGCAAGTGTTGGGAAAATGTAGGGAGGTTAAAGATAACAATGCTAACATTTATAATAATGTAATCTTAAGTATGATGGTATATGGGAGGTTCGGAGACGGAAAGTATAACGAAGGTTTTTTTGCTAGTTGCAATTGGGTTAAGTTTTTTTGTTGTTGCCAGTTTTGGTTTCTAGGTGGAAAGTTGGAAGAATAGTTGAGTTTTTTGACATATTATAAACTGAAGTATATAATCAGAATCATAAGTAACTCTCCGATGGCAACTCATGATATTATGCTTCAAGTTTGATTGTCTTGACGATAAATAACCAGAAAATCAAAATGCTGCTACCAAATTGCTAAAAAATGATTATTGGGACTTCAAATCGCAATAATCAGTTTAATCGCACATCCAAAGTTCCAAACAGCTCATAAAACTGAACTTTACTGAACAATTACTCAGTTAGGCATGAAAGTAGTATCTAGTGTCTAAGAAATAGCATAACCCTTATAGGGTATGGTTAGAAGATATTGATTTCTAGGAAATGTTATGGGTCATGAAAACTGTTTGATGATAAGGTTCTTATACAAATGGATGTTTAGAAGTACTGGAAAGAAAGGGTCGATAGAGCAAACACAATCATTTATCTTAACTTACTGTTTATTTATTCAGCGATCATGACTTAGTTTTATTACCTTAGATCTGAACATGGAACCTGGAAGAAATTTATGTTTTCTAATAGTAATAAAGACCAACTGATGTTAATTTGGTTATTCTACAGATCTGTGAATGGATGACATTACAACATGATATTAAGTTATTAGAAGGAGATTATGCGGTCCACTTAGACTTAATTGCAAAAGTTCGTGGCCTAAACAGTGCTGAGAAATTTTTTGAAGATCTCCCAGAACGAATGAGAGGCCAGCCAACATGCACAGCCCTTTTACACACTTATGTCCAGCATAAAGATACTTCTAAAGCCGAAGGTTTAATGGAAAAAATGTCTGAATGTGGTTTCCTAAAATACCCTCTTCCTTTTAACCATATGATGTCACTTTACATCTCAAATGGGCAATTCGAGAAGGTTCCAGTAATTCTTCAAGAGTTGAAGAAAAACACTTCACCAGATATAGTTACTTACAATCTATGGTTAACCGCATGTAACTCACAAGGTGACATTATTACTGCAGAGAAGATTATTCTTGAGCTTAAGAAGACAAAGGTAAATCCAGATTGGGTAACGTTTAGTCTTTTAACAAGTATGTATATAAAAAATTCGCGACATGAAGATGCATTATTGAGTGTTAAGGAAATGGAAAAGCGGGTTTCTCGTAAAGTTCGTGTTGCTTATTCTTCAATTATCAGTTTGTACACGGGCCTCGGGAAAAAAGAAGATGTTCATAGAATATGGAAGAAAATGAAATCGACCTTCCGGAAGCTAAATGATGCAGAATATACCTGCATGATAACTTCGGTGCTAAAACTCAATGAGCTTAAAGAAGCCGAAAGCATATATACCGAATGGGAATCCATCTCTGGGACTGGCGATTCTCGGGTCCCGAATTTGATTCTTGCGGCTTACATTAACAGAAAAGAGATGAACATGGCGGAAAACTTCTTTGAAAAACGGATGGTTGAGAAAGGAATAGTCCCGAGTTACACCTCGTGGGAGCTTCTTACATATGGTTATTTATATGAAAAACAAATGAATAAAGTTTTGGAATGTTTCAAGAAAGCTGTTGGGTCAGTGAAGAAGTGGGATCCGAATGAAATATTTGTTCGGGAAGTGTTCAAAATGCTTGAAGAGTTTGGTAATGTTGAAGGTGCAGAAGAACAATTAGCGACTCTTCGTGACGCAGGCCATGTGACTACCGAGATATATAATTTGGTTCTTCGAACATATGCAAAAGCTGGTAAAATGCCATTAATTGTAGGTGAGCGTATGAAGAAGGATAAAGTGTTGTTGAATGATGAGACACATGAGCTCATAAAGGTAACAAGTAAAATGTGTGTGAGTGAAGTTTCGACGTATCTTTCATAGGAAAATGGGATTATTTTATTTCATTTCAAAAGATGGCGCTATTACTATAATCTGGAGTCAAGAACGACTTTAAAAATAGAAATGGAAGACCAAAGGTTAGCCTTTTTTTGCCTTGAGTTATAGATTTGTATGCTAACTTAACTTATCTTTGTATTGCTATATTCATATCATATAAATGTTTCACAGCTCCAAATTTGTATGTTGAATCAAGTTAATTTGATATGAGCGTTGTAAATTGGCCTGTTATGTGTATGCAGCATGCATAAAGGTGCAATACCATGCTTGAGATAGTCTGTGTATTCACATGTACCATAGTTTGTAATTTGTACTCTACTTCTCCAAAGACTTTTCTTTTCTTTTATGCAATCTTTATGAAGATTTCATATTTTGTTCTGTGACGTAGGGTTGACCCGTTAATCCAAAAATGGGTTGATTTGGGTTGTATTTTATCTCCGAACATGTAATTTTCAAACATAGCTAAGATGGAAATGTTGCTAATGGGTTTATCAGGTTGAAAGTCACTTGAAGCATCTTCAAATGCTTTAACCCTCTTAAATTGCCTTGTTGAAATATGTAGTATTATTTCAACATTATAGCTTTACTAATCTTGTTTTCTGGATTTAATATTTTTAAAATTCATAAAATGGACATGTTGGGTTGCTGCATTGACCTGCTTGCCTTGGACCCATATTTGAACTTACCCCATATGGATACGTGACATAGTCACATAGCCCGGCCGTGATGTCATATTTATGTATTATGAATGGTACTTATTACTCAAAATATTCTTTGTTTGGTTATTGTTAAAGCAGTGAAGATGTTACTCGAGGTTTGTTGCCAAGGGTGTGAGCTTCTGGCCAGCATATTCGTGTGAGTTATTTTCCTAAGAGTCATGACCTTTTGTGAGACTTTTTTTGCATTTTTTTTTCTTCTTTAAAGCATATTTTGTTTACATAAAGTGTTCTGTTTCTTTTATCTGGGAATTGAACACATTGTTCTTGCAGAATGGCAGTCCTTACCACGTTTATAAGTGTGCCTGGAAAAATGCTTCAAGATTGTACATCTTATTTGTGCATCAAATTGATACACGATATTTGTTACAAATTTTAAATATGGTGCGTGCACTGATCAATTATGTTGTCAAAACCCGATATATATAGATTAGTTTGTATAATCTTTGCTTTTACCATTTGTACTTTGAGTGATACGACAAAACTTACAATCTCGCCTACACTTCTACTCTCCCTAACATAAACAAAACCAATAGACCGGATATTTGAAATTGAAGCTATAGAAAACAAGTTAAGGATGCTTGTAACCAAAGCCTACCGAGGCATTCCTGGTAGTAAATAGCCTTTAACTAACTTCCGCGGAAGGTTTTTATCTTACGAGGAATAGCGGATTTATAGGGGTAGAGTTAGAAATTTGCACAGTGGGTTCATAATCAAGATTATCAAGGCTTATGGATAAAATCAGGGGTTCAATACAAATTTATATGAAATTCACACTAAAAGTTACACCAAAATTAAAAGAAAAATTTTGTTCAGTGGATTCAGTTGTACCCTCTTAAGTGTATGTAGCTCCGCCCCTGTAGATTTACATGCTAGTGATGAAAATATATCAACTTATTTACTAAAATGCATGGTTGAACTTAACTAAAAGTGAAACAAATTTACATGCTAGTGAGTAGTGATGAGAATATATGAGTATGGTTGAACTTAACTAAAAGTGAAACAAGTTTAATTGGATCGAGTGTTTAACACAATCGAAACTCTCTGAAAGTATTATCTCTATGAAAGACTAGTATAGAATTTGGCAGGTTTGAATATTTTCTATTAGTAACATCTAATTACTTTTTATGGTGGTTTCACGTATGGATTAATAGTTGAGAAGATAACGTAATTTGTGACATTATCTTTTTTTTAATGAAAAAATTATTTTATGTGTATTTTAAATTATGAATTTTTTTTATATTTTTTTTAAGACATGTTTAGGATTTTCATAATTAAATTTTAAAAAAATATATGTTATAATATACTAAATGAGTTAATTACATAAATGGAAAGTCTTATTAAATTAGATAGAGATTAATTAAGATATAAGCTTTAGGGTATATTCAGTATTTTGCATATCTAAAATTTAAGTAATTGAACAACCCTTGGACAATTTTTATAAAGTAGTATATATTAGTCGTATATATATTACTCATTTTGACTCGTGATCCAACTCGTCTAATAGTATCCCATTCTTTATGTACACTGTAAGTCTGTAACCAAACATTATCATCTTTCAATAGGGCTTACTCTCTTGCCGGAAGTTTGAAAGAGCGAAATCTTTTTGTATTTGTCGTGTTTCGGTTTGGTTTTGGACTTGAATAGAGTTACAATTTGTAGCTTTTGATCATTATATCATTTATTCCACTTTGTAGTGGTGCTTCAAATCGGAAAGTATGAATAGAAAAACCTACCTTTGGACTTCCATGTCATACCGGGACCTGGTTTCCTATATATAATTGGTTTGGGTGTGAGCAGCAACGTACACTCGGTCAGAAATTTTGTTTAGGAGGGATATATAACTATGTATGAATTAGTTAGATTATGTTGTTTAACCACCATCAAATGGCCTAGCTAGTGGTCAGATGTCATGACAGTCTCATTACGAGGTGTTTGATTCGAACTTTATTAGATAAACATTTTGGAGTGGCTAAAGAAAAGAGATATCTCAGTTAGACCGTATACATATAAGTTAAAGAATTACGCCTCCTCATATATAACCTGAAGAGAGAAACTCGTCCATTTAGTTATAATGTTATAATGTTATAACCTCATCTCTAACCTCTATCAATCTTTAAGAACAAAAAATAAAATAAAAAAAATAAATAAAAATCCCTTTCACTCTTATTTTTTTTTACACCCTCTCAATTTCAAAACCATACCAAAAATCTGGAAACAAAAATTGATAGATTCTAGCCCATGTTATCTAAATACAAAAGTCATCAAAAAATAAAAAAAAATCACAAAAATATGTCAACAGATCTGGTATTCCATCAGTATCATCAGCCATATTCATATTAGTATTCCACTCCTTTATTCAATTCCCTTTTGTATTCTTCCTCATCATTTCAAAAGTATCATGACACCCGTTTGATCAGAAGAAGAAAAAAAAAATGGGCGGCGATGATGATGGTAATGAATAATCCATAAAGCAACAGTCCTTTTGATGAAGATCTAGAAGCAGCCATCCAATCAATGATTTATTGTAAAAACAACAGTACTTTCATCGCTAAGCATTCAACTTGGTGGCATATATATTTGCATAATCCCGTAAATCTTCACTCGTTTTATTTTTTTTGACACGTTCGTAAATCTTTTTTTTTCCCCTAAATCTTTTGGGAAGAAGATGGATAAATGATTTTGTTTTATTAATATATATATAAAAAAAGATTTAATTCCAGATCATACATCCACATAGACATGTTTAATGAAGGACGAAAATACCCCACGTGTTTCTCACGTGGGTAGGTTAACGGGGAAATTCTAACAGAGTTAGCCGCGGTGACCAAAAATGCAAAAATTAGCATAGTTCAGTCCTTTTTTTTTGCTATTTTTCCAGTTTAGTGACTAAAAGTGCAAACTGTGCTAACTTCAGGGACGAAAAATGTATTTTACCCTTTTCTTTATCTTTTGAGTTTTATCTAATAAATCACTTAGTTTTAGCTTCTTTTCCTTGTGTTCCGCCAAATTAAACTACAATTCAACAAATCATCTATTAGGGTGAAGGATGTGGTCGGCATGAATACATCATTAAGGAAATCGGCAAGTAGCGGCATATAACATCAGCAGATAGATATGAACATTATGAGTTGTCCCGTAATAAAATCAGTTGTTGCTGATACCCTATTCTCGGTTCCTTCTTCTCCTTCTTCCATTATTTGAGCTTGGAGAAGGAAGAATTAAGAGGGTCCTATGGAAAATATGCTGGCGTCGAGCAATGTGGTGATCTATTCATCGGATTTTATCTCTCCTTTTATAGGAGGATTTTTCTTGCTGATCAAGTTTAGTGATTGGTATTGATCCCCTTGATTTTGGTAATTTAGAGGTTATCATAATCTTAGAAGATCCGTGATTAATGAAGTGAATCCTAGTTTTATTTAGCTTAATGCATATCCTTTCAATATTTTATTATGGATAAACCGGGGAAAAGATTTTAGAATATCCTTTTCTTACTATGCTTATCCACGAGTTTCGTTTAATGAATTTTGTAGGCCTAACCCTTCGTGTAAATGGAAGGGTATATCATCAGTTAGTTATTTAAGTAAATAAGTTCACTGGTTAATTCAAAAATATTTTAGAATATACAAATCTAACCTAACCCTTTTAAATTTAAAAACCAATATTTATAACACATTTAACCTAAAAGCAATCACTTTAACCCATCTAACCTAAAACCAACTCGTTAACTTGATTGACTCGGTAGCTAAACATGATATACAAGTTTACTTTTGGTTAATAATTCACAAGTTATTATAGTTAAAACTTTCAATTCGACTACATTATCAAATGAGTTGAACTTAGATAATTTCAACCCGTCAACCTAATTAAAAAAGAAAACATTAAAAACCAATACATGTAAACAAATGGAAGAAAAATCAAAATATTATCAAAACCAAAAACCCTTACTACTACTAATAAACCTCCACTGTCTCTGCTTCTCCGTCGCCGGTGTGCCACCTATCCCCCCGGAATAATATCTCAGTTATTTTATTTATAATAATAATATCAAAAACCCACCTTTTATTGGGTTTTAATAATATTATTTATTTTCAAATGAATTTGCAAATGCAGGGGAACAGCTTTATCATTAATCCATGTTTAAGCAGTAACTTCAATTCACCGTCTCTTAATTACTCTCGGTTACACTTATCAGGTAGTAATTTTTCAATATTTTTTACTTAAATAAAAAAATTGACTTATGTTTTTTACAGTTTTTTTATAGATAGATTTACTTGGGATTTTTTTGTTAGATAAAATGAATTGGATTTTGTATGTTGTACATGACGGTAAATAATTATTTTTAGGGAACGGTTATTTTTATGTACATACTTTAGTACGTGTTAACCATAGTCCTAATAGGTGGAATATATACCTGTTAGATTAGATATTTTGAAAGGTTGTTTAATTGGTTTTTTCTAGCTTTTATGTAACTGTAAAAATTTGGATATAGATACATATGATTTGTATAAAATTTGCCATGTTAAGGGGGTGTTGATTAAATTTTTAGGGATTATCGGTTTATTGCATTTTCAAAAGCTAACAGGCTATTTTTTTTATGACTTCTGAGTTTACGGGCTTAAGTAATCCATAAATGAAAGTTGTTAAGCTTATAAGCCAAGGAATGAATTTATTGTCTTTTGGAAAATTTAACAAACCGATAACCCCATAAATTTAGCTAATCCGAACACCCACTAAGTATGAATATTGTATACGTTAATAACTAGCAACGCTGACAGGTTACATGTCCATACTTGGAAATGACCATATTCGCACATACCTCTAGGCTAGGTGCCAAAGTGTTGACCCGACTTGGCTGTCCACCGGATATTCCCAAGCGACAAACCACTGACTTTCCCCTATAGTTTTATTGTTAGAAACATGTTGTGATGCTCTGGGGAAGGAATACTAAAATGCGGGTATTTAAATCCAACTACTTAAAAAGTAACAAGTAACTATCAGTTAATTTCAGTGGAGACTTTTAGTTTGATGAGTTTACTTACCACTCGTGATGCTAGCTAAATAGTGGTCGCATTCATTAAGCTTGTATGGAGATGATTCTTTATTTTGTTAACGTATTACTGATTTGAGTTACATGAGAGAATAGGTGTAGCCGGTTTACCAAATTACTACCCTTTGAGGTTTATATGAAATGGGATTTCAGTTATGGGGTCTCCAACGTGTAGTCTAGTTGGTTCCTGAGATGGGGGCATGTGGAAAGTATCCTGGGTTTCAATCTCCACTGAAGTCAATGAGGAACCTGCTTTGTTAGAAAACTTACTCGGTGAATGCAGATCAGTTGATTGGGCCCCTATGTGAGCTTGATTTACTTCTTACGTGATGGGCCCGAGGCAGTCTGACATGGGATGATTGGGGTTTCCAGAAAATCAACCTATTGGATTTTCAATTATTGAGCATTTGAGTTTCATTTGGCATTGAACAACACAAAGTAAATATTGTATCATTCAGTGTAAGCTGATTAGTCCATGAGGTCATGCATTGTTTCTCATAGAATACTATTGGGAACCTGCAGTATATAGCTTCTAACCTAAGATGCAGAGAGTATCAATAGGATGTTGCTCCATCTATAGAAGAAAGTATCTATCTGCATGTTTATCCCTCACATAGAAAATACCAAAATAAAAAGTTATTTAGGGAAAAATATGACCCACAATATACAAAAATGTAGAGATCAACTTATTATGTGCAAGTATGGTTCCAAATGAGTGACGTAATATTAAAGCTATGTTTCTGTTTAAATGTCATCTACTTGTGATATTGGTGTAATTTGTAAATGTTTTTTATGAACAGGTGTACATTTTAATAGCCTCCAGTTATGGCGTGCATCATGTGATAAAGGAAGATGTTCCCTCAGAACCAATAGCTTAGAACTTTGCAGAAGGCCTACCATGAACTTAGAAAGACCTTTCTGCTTAAGTGCAGCCCACAATTGGCCCAAAAGAAGCCATATGAGAATCGATGCAGCATCTTCTGGATCTTTAAGTCAAGAAATTTTCATGCAAGCTTCTGAAAATGAGTTTGGAGTTAGTTCAAGTAATGCTGAGAGTTTTCAGCCTAACCTCAAATTTGAAAACAGATTCCTTATTTTTGCACGCTTAGGTTCATTTATTAATAATGCCGCTGAATCTTTTTTCAAGAGCGAGATACGGAGAAGGTTATTTTTTACTGCTGCACTACTTATGATCAGTCGGGTAGGGTATTTTATTCCTCTTCCTGGGTTTGATAGAAGATTGGTGCCAGAGAACTACCTTAGCTTTGTTTCGGGGTCAGTTGGTATGTTTTCTGCTCCTTCCAGGCTCAAATCTTCTTTTGCGAAAGGGTTAATTAATTGTTAACAGATCCATGATTTCATTCTTGGCTTTAAGGTGACAGTCCGTTTAATAAACGATTGGATAAACAAAAAAGAATATAGCTTAAACAAGTCAAAACTAGATTATTATTGAAATAATATTTTAGTAAATGATATTTGACTTAACAATTATTTATAAAAAGACTTTGACTTTTTTGGAGGTCTACCCAACTAACACATCCTGAACTTATCCAAGCCGCTCATGTTGCCACAACCCTTTTCATGATTATATTTTCATCTTTGTTTGACGGTGATAAACATTTTCAATAGTTAGGATTATTATTTTCAGTGAATTTGCTTTCTATGAAATCAAGAGATTAAGTGGCTATTTTTACACTGAAGCAATATAATATTGTTAGTGATAGCTTAAGAAATGATTAAATAATGATTGTGCCAAAAGCTTTTTAAAAAAGTGTTTTGTTGAGGGTGCTCTTTATTACAAATGATTTCTTCTCATTATGTGTTTCTTTTTCCACGAGCCTTATAAGGTAATTCTGTTAAATGGCAGAGGAGCTTGGTGAGCTTGCACCAGAACTTAAACTTTCCCTCTTTCAGCTTGGGATCAGTCCCCAGATTGGAGCATCAATTGTTATGCAGGTAAAGCTTCTCATTTCATGGACTATAGGTGGCATTTACAACCTATTTGCTTATCAATGGGGTTCTGTTTTATCTTCTACGGGGCCAAATGTGTAAAAGAAAACCTTAAAACGGGTCAAAGGGGCCAGGCGCGTCGAAGTGTGCTGTGTGCCCAAAGTGTAGTTTATTAAACGGATAAAAATGAGGTTTTCTCTATTCAGGTTACTTAGGGAGGGAGTCTTTTGACTCAGATTGACATGGCTTAATCGAGGTATCTCTGTGGATTTTTTTTGAACCCTTTCCTTATCCACATCCAAGACGTTACCTAGCGAGAGTGTGAGGTTCAAACCCGAGACCTCTTATGAGGACATCAGGTCCTGACCACTAGGCCGCCTTGGTGGTGGTTCAAAATGTAGTTTATTGTATAACTAAATTGTTGTATTCAAAATATCTTGTTATTATTGAAACGCACTATTGTTTTTATGAATTGTAATCAAACTTGACATATTAACTGTTTACACTAAATTTAAAATTCTTGGTCAAAAACCTGTTTTGGCCGGTACCAAACATTTTGAACTGTTTTGACCTGTTACCAGACCATTGAACCCATCTATATTGCCACCTCTACCCTGGATATATGCACATCAGTAGAAGCATGTTTCTTGTCCTATTCTTGTTGGTTTAGAACTATGCATTTAGGGTGCTGATAGTTTTATTTAGATTGAGCCGCACAAAGGTATTTTAACTTCACCACTTAAAAACTATTTTTAGGTGCTCCTCTCATTACCATATAACTCTGCATGAACTGATACACTTTAAAGTCTTTTTTAATGGTTGATGTGCTCTTGTTTCAAATTCTCAATTGACATTGAACTTGATCAGAATTAAGCTAATTATAGTAATATGGGATCAGGTACTTTGCTATGTTATTCCTTCGTTGGTCAAGCTGAGAAAAGAAGGATTGGATGCTAACGAGAAAATCAAGAGTTATACGTATGTAAAATAAGTCTTGATAAGCAGATAGACGAGAATTCTTTAAATTGTTAAATAGTTCTATACTATAATATGGCTATTGATGGTTAACAATTGCATTCATATTTTACTTTGTTTTCAGATGGTGGATGTCGTTTGGTTTTGCAATAGTAGAGGCACTCATCATTTCATATTTTTCACTTTCATATTCGATTTATGCGGCAAATGCCAGTCAAAGGTATCGCCTAATATCTCTTGCTGATATAGTTGAAGACCTTTTCTTTTTTTCTTTTTTTGTCTCTATTCTATTTTATGATTCTCGTTACATATGGAATATAAAAGACAAGGAATATAAATTCAGATAATAAAGAAGAGTATTTAATATTAGGGCAAGTTGCATAAAAGGCTCAAACTTTCAAAAAGTTCTCATTTTGGAAGTCATCCAAGTTAACTGATTGTCAGGTGACACGTGAGTTCCTCAACAGTTGCATGTCATAAAAACAGTCAAAGTTCCTGAGACGTGGGTATCCATGTCATTATTTGAGCGGATAATTGGATCAGGTTACCCTAAATCAAGTTTGAGCATCTTTATCAAAAGAAATCTGAAGTTTGGACTGTTTTTATCAATTTTGTTAAACATTGAGCCTTTTTGTGAGTGTAAACGAAGTGTTCTATCCAAAAATGAAATCGGACCGATGTTCGTTACCTTATTATGTAATTTTCCCTTCATGCTAATGAACTCGCATATTTTCTAATATGATTGTGTTCGGTATTTTATTTGCAGGTTGAAGCACGTCATGTTGACATCAATGTTATTGGTCTCTGGTGCAATGACTACGACCTGGATCTGTGACAAAATCTCAGACTCTGGATTCGGTATCATTCTCTTTATATACATTTTAAAAAAAGGGATACTGTTCATAGTGTGTTAACAAAACGCCTGTGAATTTTCAATTTTCTTTTTCACATTTATCATGCTGCAATCAAAAGAAATAAAAATGGATCCCACTATCATGCCATATTATCATACTGCATCGCCACAATGGTAAGCTTGATGATGTGTTGAGTTTATTAAGTGTGCCATATATTGACGCCATAAACATTATTTGAAAACTCTGATTCTGTGAACTCCTAGTAAGCATTTGGTTGTGACTACCAAATAACTCACCATGGTTTTACTTGATTTATATGTTGATGGGAACATCTTGTGGCTTTGGGTTGCGCTCTCTAATTGTCGATGTATGGTGTAGGTCATGGATCATCTTTGTTAATATGCATGAATATCTTGACTGGCTACGTAGAGACACTGCACAAAATGTTATCTCAGCTCTCAGGTCAGTGGCGTGCAACTCCACTGCCTCAACTTCACACTTGTATTGTTCTTTTGACTTTTTTTTTTATCTATATTTCTTTCCTTTCTTGCTTTATGATCTTGATCCAGTTGCAACTTGCAACTGCCAACTCAGTCTTAATTAGTTGTTATTGTTATTGATGATTATTAGAGTTGGCAAAATGAGTGGATTGACGTGGTTGGGTATTAGGCTAAAGTTGGTTTGGGTCAAAACATTTAATCTTTTGGTATGGGCTCGGTCAGCACAGAACATTTCTTGTCCAAATTATCAGTTTTTTATATAATTGCTTGTACCAAACATGATTACAAAGGTTATATTATCTTGATAATTTTACAGTGTTTTGAATAGAATATATCAAAGGTTATAACATTATGAGTTTTTTGGGTCAACACACTCTATCAAAAATTCCCTGTTTTAACCCATTAGCCATTTTACCACCCTTAATTTTGTTCAATGTCCCTATGTAAATAACTTGTACACTCGCCCATAACTTAGATTAACCAAAATTTGGCTTATATAATCCCTTCGTGATTTAATTCAAAGGACCTACAATTTCGAATCTGACGATGAGCCTTCCACAAAACAGTATTGAGTCCTTTACACTATAATTATAGCTGAGACAAATGCAAGTGTGAAGTGCCTCGTTTACATAAAAATAACTCCCCCAATCCTGGCTAAACATGTTAGCATTTCACCTTCAATTCTCATTAGTTTTATAATTGGTTTGTGAAATAGCTTGAGACATGACTTCCGGAAGTTGCAAAAGTCATGCATATGCAATCAAATATGATAATCTTATTCTATTCTGGTGCAGGAAGTTCTGTTGGATGGTGGCCTTATGTACTTGCAGTTTCGGGCGTCTTCATAATTGTTACTATGTGGGCAGTTGTTGTAACCCAGGGTTGCAGAAAAATCAAGCTACAATACTATGGCTTCAAACTTGCTTCTTCCACAAGGTGAATGGCTTTTCTGCTTTGCAGATATTGAAGACATCATTGACATGTTTTACTTTTCATAATAATACTAGAGATGGCAAGATGGGCTGGTTGGGTTTATGAGGTAAAGCAGGTCATTTTTTGTATAGATTGAAACTGATCGGTTAGGTTGACTCAGGAACCTTTTTGTCCAATTTTTTAAAAACATCGTGTTAAATATGGTTACGAAGTTCATATTATTTCAGTAATAATTGAAGTTCCTGTATAATACGATCTGGGAGGTTTTATGTATTAAAAGTTCACTTTGGGTAACTTTCCACCGGTTTGACTCATGTTTAAAAGCTTTAATCATTATGATCGAAAAACCCGAATCAATGCATCTATAAGTAAATCAGTTGTAATTCCACCTTTATACTTTATATTTTATAATTATCTTGACGTTGTTAGTGCCTCTATCTGTTCCTCTTCCATGTCTGTAGAATGGTACCAACGTATTTTTATGTTGATTTAATATCTTTAACTTGAATATTCCGGATTACTAAATTTGTGATTCTTCATTCTGGACAGAGAAGACTCCCCGGTTACAGAGGTCGAGCAATATATCCCATTTAATATTAATCCATCTGGAATGCAG
>JAOXNX010000032.1:19329453-19342258 GCA_028566075.1 Solidago caesia
TCGCCATACATGTCTTTAAGCTTGGCTAGGTTGCTAGAAGCAGATGTTCTATCTTTTGTTTCTTCTCTGTTTGGACTTGGTTGGTGATCCACACGCACACTTCGACTTCTGCTTCTACTTCTACTCCTGCTCCTGCTTCGACTTCTTCGAGAACTCGATTCTCTGTGGTAGTCTCTATAGCTTGTAGTTTCCCTGGGCCTTCGATCATAGTCATGTCTCCTGTCCCTATACCTGTCTCTATCTCTATCTCTTTCTCTATCCCTATCCCTTCCATGGTCTCGGTCTCGGTCCCGGCCTCGATCTCTGCCTCGATCAGGATAATCACGGTCGGTTAGATCACGGCTTTGGCTACGGTGGCGGGATGGAGATCTCCGGGAATCTTCGCCGTCCTTTCGATCATAGGAAGGTAGTGGCGGGAGAGTACGGCGAACAGGGGAGGAATCCCGTGTGGATGCACGATGAGGGGCCCGCTGACCAAAAGAAACCGAAAGAGCAGCTTTAACAGATGGAGGTCGACGTGCCATGTCATCAGATCCACGGGTAGATTCCCCCGTTACTCCACAATGTTTAGTTGGGAGTTTCAGTTTTTCAAGGTTTGCTGTTATTGACCTCATTACAGGAACGGGAATACGAGGAAAGAGTGTATCGAAGTAGTACTGCAAAAGAAAACCTACATTAACGTCGTGGAAGAAAGAGCAAAATACAGAAGTGAGCAGATGAGATAGAAGTATGGCTGGCACCTGACCTGGCCAAGAAGTAGGTCCCGCACATATACTCCCATTGTTGTCATCCTACCATTAGATCCAGGTGAGAACTCCTAACAAAAAAGAAAACCATAAAAAAGTAAGACTTCAACACAAATGTCCGTAAAATTAAGATTACTTGACCATAAAATATAACGGTTCTATGAGGCACCAAATGAACCCAATTCAAAGTAGAAAGCATCTCTAAGACCCTGACTACATTAGCATATAACTGCCTCCAAAAGAGGCTCCTATGACAACTGATAAGTAAACATCTACCATAAGCAATGCTACCTATGTATGCTTCCAGTTGCACGACATCCTTCCATTATTGCCCGAACTCTTGAACGAGTAAAAAAAGAAAAGAAACAGTTAAATTATCCAACATTATCATATGATTCATATCAAATTAAAGCATTATAAAAAGCTAGAGAATGTATCATACACTCAACAGAGCACAATGTAAATCCTATCTTCGTCTATTCCTAATTCACATTACTGATTTAGAGTTGGAAGTCGTGGACAAGTAAGAAAACTAAGTTCAAGCCACCTCTTCAACAAATTAAATGATTCCATGTTCACACCAAAAAGAGCATGAGAGGGATATAGTATATCTTTAGGCAATGGTTTTAAAGGTGCAAGTCGTGTGACAATGAGCATTGCAAGTTGCATCTGCGCATGTTCTAACATATAATGCTAAAAAAACTGAAAAAACATGAGATACCAAATGTTTGAGCCATTATAGTTTTACTTATACTTAACTCAAATCTAATCTTTTCTGTAAAATAAAAATATAACTAGAAAGAGAAAAAAGAAAAAACATTACAGAATCAACAGATAACACATCTGCATGATATAATGATTAGCACTTCAGCCAAGTAATTCAGTTAAAATCATTGGTAGTTAGTATTTTATATGCAGTTGGAATTTGGAATCATAAAAAATGAAAGATTGACCAGGTCCACTGGAATCTATTCGTAGCACCACATTAACCGACTCGTATTCTTGTTCCTAGCCGTCTTTGAGGAGTCCGGAAAGCCTCCTCAAAGGGAAGGACTCATCAAAGGGATCCTCAAAAGAGAATAGAGAAGGGCGGGTACGGTTTCCGCAAGAGCCACCCCCCTCTTCCTACTTATCCACTAATCGGTTTAGCCAAACAAGAAACCAGGGAGCCATAACGCAACCTGTCTTGAACAAACCTTTAAGCAGATCTGTATTCAGTTATTTCCAACACATTTAGGTGTCGAACATTTGCAAATCCAATTAAATCAGGCAGCCCGCTAAAGATTCAGTTTAAAAAGAGGTTGTGCCATTAAGTTCTTGGAGTCTCATGGCTGGTCAAATCAGTTAGTCCATACATATTTTTGGGTTGGTTTACGGGTCCTGGTATCCATTCAGGTAAAACACAACTAACCTAAGCTTTTAACTTGTACTTTCTATATTTTCACCTCCCAGTTACACTGGAATATGTGTCACTCCCACCCCTGTTTGTTTAAATAAATTTCACCTTTTAGATTCTTTTTGGAATTCATTCAGTATGTTCCAAAAGCTTGTTTATATTGCTGTTCAAAAGTTTAGCTTCAAAAAAGTAAACAGACGACTGGATTATGAACAAATAAGTAAAATCTGCCAACTATGTTTGATTGTTCTACTGAAACTAAACTTTGGTAAAGTGAAAGTCGGTTTACTGTAAATAATCGATTATATTTGCAATTTTAGATCAGATTGTGAGCTTCTCAAATCTTGAAAAACCAACGTACATAATCGAGAAAAACATGAAGTTGACTTTTGCATTTCTAAAATGACCAGCTCTCAAAAACTATGAGCTTCTTGGATTACGAGTATATGATTCCTCATTTGTGGCCTATATTGGAAAATTCCTGTTTTAGTTATTCTTTGTTATTCACTTTTACCCATATCCGAACGCATACACCAAAACTACTATTGAGTTCAATTATCGAATGTTTGGCTAATACTGAAAATGAAAAACCTGACCAAATGACACCCCAATTCTCATATATTATCCACTCAAAAAGGCTAGTAGTCATATTGTAATCAATACGCAAAATGGATGGATTTATGAGGATAATGGAACGGATAGATTTATGAGGATCATGACATGCATATATATATATATACACATACATACATACATAAATTTCCCATCTCAACATAAAATACAATTGTCTGTGGTTGGTACTTGACACTGACATGTGAAAAACTCCCTGAGGCTTTTATAGCAAACATGCTACAAAAAGACATCAAAAAAGTAAAAGTTAATGTTCTTTAAATCAAAAAAATTCAACCAGCTATTAGTTCAGCTCCAAGAAGAGGGGAGGGGGACTTACGTCAATAAAGAATTGGCTTGAAGCTATCAGAAGTGAGCCTACTTAGTAAACCTTCACGGACTCGGAATTTAATGATAAATTATCACGTTGTGACTGCAAACAGAAGTAAGTAGGCAAGTCCCATCCTCAAAACATACTAGTTGCTTGCTGTGTAACAATTACAACAGGGTTGCAAGGTCCCAAAATGTCCTTTTATCTTATTTGGTATAAGTTAAGATTGTAGTCAACAGAACAGCCACATTTATAAACCTAAACAGCTATACATAAGCCCTGAGTGGAATGAAGCAGCAAAGGTACCACTTTTGTAACTTATACATTACAACTAAAGGGGAAGAGTATAAAGTATAAACAAAGTTTTCCTGACCCCAAAACACTGATATATAATTTAACCACGGAATGAGGGCATCCCAAAATTAGAATATATCATTAATTTATGATTACTTTCTATGAGCACAGTTGACCAAATCCTCTGTTATCATCTCCAAAAAAGAAATTCTACATAAAGTCACAACAAAACGTGATGTTCAATGTGAGAGCCCAACAAAGTACAAATGCGGTAAAATATGAGAAAACTGCTCAGGGGTGAAGGGTCTTAATTAAATATGCTACCTCTTGCATAGCAATATGTATGTTCAGATGTGTATCACGTGTCCAAAGTTCAAGCATGGCATGGTAACAAATTTGCAAATTAGTGACCTCATGATAGCCTACTGAATTGAGTTAAAAGCATGGAACAAGGAAAGTACCTCATCATCCTTGATATATGGTTCAAACCAGCCCCACAACGACTTCGGATCTGCAGCATATCTCAAGTATAGAAATCCAACCTGAAGAAACATGCATGTAAATACTTTATAGCCCGTTCATATATAATTTAAAAGCTCTGTTTATGAGAAACCTACCTGATCACCTTGCGAATAATACATAAAACCTTTAATTGATACCAGTAATATTCATAAAGAAAAACTTGCATTGCAGAATCAATAACAAACATGAACTTGTATGTGCTTGGCATGCGGCTTTTGGAATCTGTTGAGAGCCTAAGCTTTTGTGTTTTAGATAAATAACTATAACTTTAAATAAATAAAAAACTGATTTAGATAAGAGCTTTAGCTTTGAGTTAGAAAAAATAAGCTCCTCAAAATAGTTTTAAAAATTAAGTTTGGAACTTTTGAAAACAAAATTACCCAAATAAGGATCCACTGTTAAAAATAAAAATATAAAATAAAAACTTGATTGGATAACAGAGCTTTAGCTTGAAATTCAAGACAAAAAAAAAACTACCCAAAGAAGATTTCAGAAACAAGCTTGAAGCTTTCTAAAACAAAATTACCAAAATATCCATCCACAATAAACAAGTTCTTAATAAATACTCATGGGTGTCTTTTTATGTCATTTTACATTTTCAGCTACAGCTACAGCCTTTCGATAAACACTTCTAACTTCTATACAACAGACAACCACAACTTACTCACAAAAACTACAGCTCTCAGCTTCTAAAAAAAGCTACAACTCACAACTCACAAATCAAGGTAATTTGGCAAAACATACCTTTTAAGTATCTAAAGTTCCATTTCTACAAGCTGATGTAAATAAAACTATCTTACGTTTCCCATACATTGATAGCGTATAGCTATTAACTTACAACAATGTCTTGAAGCAATGGAATATGCCCATGGTTCTACTTTAGAGCCGAAAAATGGTCACACTTATAAAGAACAAAAACCATGGTTGTTGGAATTGAGAGCCTCTAACCTAGAGGATAGTGCCCTATGCTTTAATGATCGCATGATTATTAGTACTGACTGATATAGACCTTAAAACCTCAATGTTTTACAGCTTTAGAAAGCAAGTACTAAATCTGAGTTACTATCACCCTGAACATTAGCAACCTTCTTTGCCTTGCAACTTGATAACTTTGTAATCAGTGATGTCTTGAAAAGACTATACATCAAAATATCAAGTATATACTACTCCTTTATCCCAAAAATGACTTCCTTGAAGGGTAATATGTTCTTACTGGGTAATATATTCTTACTCAAAACACGAAGTACTTGTACAAACAATAAAGTAAAATAAAAGGGCGTGTATGTTTGTAGCACAAAAACAAGTTTTTTCATCCATGTAGATAATCAATATAAACAGCCGATATGTGCCTTTTATTCTTCTAGGTCATTAAAAAATTATTTCTTGTCCCAATTGGGTCATTTTGTCAACAGATCAGTTATTTGCCTACGTGGTGCTAACAAAATTACTCAGATGGGACAAGAAATAAAAGTTTTTATGACTCAACTGGAACAAGAATAAACTTTTATTGATTAAATTGAGAGAAGAAATAAAGCTTAATTGATTCAAATGGAACAAGAAATAAACTTAAGTGACTCAAATGGGACAAAAATAAAACTTTAAGCAAAAGTTTACCAGCTCATCAGATTATCCGGTAACAAAATGACTAAAACGGGACAAGAAATAAGAGAAATGCTACACTTATGGACAAACTCTTAGAAACACATGTGTCCCTGATCGAACTAACTTCTTTTTCCTCACTTCTTTCTCACAGACCACAGGTGTTCATCGAATTATCCAGTAACAAAATGATACAAACGGGACAAGAATTAAACTTTTAATGACCTATAAAGACAAAAATCGAAGTACATGGATAAATAACGAACCCAACCCCACAAAAGATGTCTGCTAACACAAAAGAATGCATATAAACAAATACTAAACAATATAAGACAACGTACCGCTCTAATGTATGGAGAATCCGTGTGCTTCAACAAACCGTGCATTTGCTTAACGGTAAGCTTCATCGTAAAAAACTTATACAGCAAACAAAACGCAGTAGACGGGCCACGACAATTCCCAGTCATCCAAGGCTCAACATGATCAACTTGATTATATATCTCATCAACAACTTCATGATACGTCTTAAACCGATAAAGCTCTTTAAAATAATCGGACGAAAGTATGTTCATACAAAGTACCCTCTCCAATAATTGATCTATTGGCTTTATCGGTATCTCCATTACTTAATCCAAGCTGTTTCTTTTTTTTATAGCTATGCTTTCAGTTTACAAATTTAACAGCTTTCACACCTAAACAAATAAAAAAACAGAAAACCTTTAAAAGATGTTTTAAATTATATAACAAGCATAGTTTTTTTCTTTAAAGATTCAAACTTATGAAGTATTTAATAAGATACATACGTATATATATATATATGTGTGTGGTGTGTGTATATTTATGTATATATATATAGAAGATGAATTAAAGAGTGATGATACCTCCCTTTGATCTCCCTTTGATGGTGATTTGCAGATATTTACAGGTATAATGCCGAGGCATTATGATACCCCTGATGGTTTAACAATGTTTGAAAGCAAAAGGTAATTTAATCTGCATATATAAAAGTCTTGAACCAAAAGGGATATTTACCTCTTGCAATCTATTTCATTGTTTCCAATTTTATGGTGTAAAGGTCTGGCACTTCAATGGAAGGTGCATCCTGTCAAGGTCCAGAATTAAGTACCACAGATTATGATCAACAAATGCAATAATCATAATCATGTAATGTAATGAATGTAAATATGCGGGATAAAAAACTATGTTTGCTTACATTGTAATGTGTCTCATATAAATTAGATTACATAATTATTATTGTCTCGCGTATGTGACATTATTATCTATATTGTACTATCTTATCGGTAAATGAAGCGAGTTTTTCCGATAATATGAATATTGAGAGGAATTTCCAAACTTTGGATGGATAGTTAGAGGAAATCATTGTTTCCCCTTTTCAATTTTGGCGACATGTCTCTTTTGTCAAACATTTAGGCAATGTTTGTCACAAAATAGCTCCAAGAGAAAAATGAATCTTTTTGTCAAGAATTTCTTATATATTCGAATTCAATCGTATATTTTAACCATTTAAAACCGACAACACAAATTTTAATTAGCAAAAAACAAATATTCACGTTGTACATTATTGCCGTTGCGACATCTCACGCGCTGTAAATTGTCTCCGCTGCAACGCGCGAGTACTAGACTAGTTATATTATAATATGTATAGACTGATATCCTGCTGCCCCTAACAATTTTGCTGCTCTGGGCCGGTGCCCAGCTGGCCCGGTACCAGGGCCGACTCTAATGACATGACAACTCATCCCATATTGATCTCGGCTTTTCTTGAACTTTTGGATTGTAGTCTATATTTGGTAGCCACGACGATTTGGTAGCCACGACGATCCAAATAAAATCATGTGATTTTATGACATTACATTAATGAGCTAATTGTCTAGTGGTCCAAGAGAAAGGTGAGAGATTTTGCCTCTTTGGAGGTTCCGAATTCAAATCCGGACATTAACATTTAAAGATTAACTTGGCGAAAAATAACTATTAATAGCTAACATATACTGTTAACAAAAAAAAGTAAAATATTTTGACATTACACATCAATTCATTGAACAATGCTAAAAAAGTCGATTAAGTATTCAACTGCCAATGGAGGCTTTCAATGATGCTTAGTTAATGGGAAATGCATATATGATACTTTACAACCTAAAGATATATCGTGCTTATTACGGAGTTAAGGCATAAAAATGAGTTAAAGGACAAAGTGGAATTTTGTATAGCCTTATGCCAATGTTAAGATGTTTGTTGCTTTTAAAAGGGAACGTGCATTAAAAATATTGTGATAACAATCATGTGGGGTGTGAATGGGAGAAATACATGTGATGTAAATAAAGGTACATAAAGTTTGTTGAAAAATTCCTTTCAATTGATGCAAAATAGTTAAAGAATAATTTGATAAATTTAACATTTACACTTTCTCACAATTAACAGAACAATGATTGATTGATTAATTGATAACAAAATTTTTGACAATTTTAGTTAGCTATTATGGAGTTCTTATAAACTGCCACAACATTATTTTTATTTTACCCACAATCGAAAGACTATATAACTCTCATATACAAAAAAAAATTTAGCGTTCATTTCTTTTTCAAAGTTATCCGATGCATTTTGTTTAAATGTGTTTAATTTAATTTATTTTAATAATATTTAAATATAATGTTTAATTCTCTTGCATTTTGTCTTGTCTGACTTTCATAATTTACCTTAAGTTTTTCTTTTCCTTTTTTTGCCAGAGAAGTTATATACAATGTTTTGAAAATCGGTTTTTTGAGTGAACTGGAAAAATTTTCACGCTCGGCCGGACCAGTTGAGCTGGTCGGTTCAACCAGTTGGGTATTTTTTTTTTATATTTATATATTTTTTTTAAAATGCTATTAAACTTGTTGCAATCCAATGAAAATAGTCAAAATACAATTACAATCTACCTAAAATTAATGCAAAATAGTTATAATAAAAGAAAATATAATTTTTAAAGTTTACAAATAACTAAAAATAATATTAAAGTATCCAAATCATCATAAAAATAATTTTAAAAAGTTTCAAAATAAATAAAAAACCGGTTAAACCACGGGAAAACTGGCCGTTTCGAAATAATTAAAAACCGGTAAAAACCTGGGCTTAAAAAACACGAACATCTTTTTGGAACCCGGTTAAACCAATCCGACTGGACAATTCAAACCGGTTTTAAAAACATTGAGTTCTAGATTTGATTTCATACTTTTGAGTTTTGACCCTTTTACACGATTTGACTTTATATTTTTTTATACTATCATCTAACTTTTTATTTTTACCCCTTTTTGTTTACAATGTTGTTAAATGAAGCAAGTAGCAACTTATTTAAGGAATCAAATACATGCTTAGTATGTACAGGTACAGGTTCTACAAGCTTCCATTTTAATTATAAAGGTCATCGATCAATAATTACTCTTTCTTATTAATATCCAACGGAAGGAATAGTGCCCATCCCGTTGAAAAGTTGACATCGGGCAAAAGAAACATAAATAAATATCATCTTTAGCATAATATAAACAACTAAAAATTGGAAGGAATGGTTAAACAAAGCAGGCAAGTCTCTTTCCTGGCCATAGGTCTCGAGTTCGAAACACCACTATCCCTTTTTAATAAGTTTTGTGTTTTATAAATGTTAAGGGCTTATTTTATAAATGTTAAGGACTTAAGTGTCTGATAACTATGATTTTGGGGTGCTCTTTTGGGCCATTTTTATTTCTTAGGTTCCATAATGCAAGAATTTAGTCATTTTGAGAACAAATTTTATATATGAAAATAATGAAATAAATAAATATTATGGCTAATTATTTTCTTTTCAATAGGTTTATAAATTATATTTTTTTCAAAAAAATGTTTTTTTTTAAAAGGTAATTTTATATTGCAAATAATGATTACAAAACTGAAACAAATATTATGGGTTTAATGAAACAAATTAATATTATGGGCTTATTATTTTCTTTCCAGTATGTTTATAAATTAACTTTCTTTTTTTGAAAAAAAAAATGTATCTTTTATTAAATAAAATTGTATTTTTTATATAAAAAAAATTGTATTTTCAAAGACAAAGGTTTTTTTTTAAAGATTTCTCTTTCCCTTTGTCTTTTATGTTTTTTCAGAATGCCTTAGTTTCATCTTATGCATTTGTGTAATTTAGGAGTAAAGGTAAGATACCAACATGCACAAACCGATGCCGCGCATCGCGCGGCAAGAACCTTCTAGTTTTTTTTATTGGTAAAAGGCTTTTTTGCCTGGTAATATGTTGCATACATCTTCTGTGACTTTTAACTCTTTTGACCCATTTCCGTTAGCTAGTTTTCTATACCTTTTTTATGAACACACATGACTCGTCTTCCTTATGCAATTAGACAAGATGGCTAAATATACTATCTAATGCTTACTTTTATCATATAAAACAGGTTTCAGTGTCGGCATGTTATCAAGGGGTTGCCAAGCAAGACAACACCAGAAGAATGAATGATATAACATAACAAGTTGATGTTGCGAACAAAAGCAGACTTGGTTTAAGAAACATGGCACATAAGTCATAACATATCAGAAGTTATAGGTTTGGCTTCAAAACAGTTGGGAACAATAAAAGGTTGTTCTGAAGTTGAAGGCCAATATGTGGAGATTTGTGTGGAAATGTAGGCTTGTAGCATGATACCTGCTTATAATCCAAGAAACTCTTTTCCACTATTGAATTCAATCTTGGTATATCACTAACAAATCGGATTATGGTCATTAATTTATCTTATAAGTATTATTGCCTTACGTGCAACAAAAGTGATTGTGCATAATTTTTTTCCTTTTAAAAAGACAAATAAATGTGGTTTTGACAATTTTATTCTAACATTTTTTTGTGTTATATAACATATGATTTCCATTCATGTGTAAAAAAGTTAGTTTCAAATCAGATTAAAAAACCTGTAGTTGAAAACATGTAAAAACGTCCCTATTTTATTCCAACTTTTCTCTTGTAATCACTTGCGATTTTCACATTCAAAAATATTTAATTACATGTGATAGTATATATAATTTAAACATTTTTAGTTTTTTAATATTTTTCTCGAAAGAAAACTTCACCCATACGGCCATACCCTTAGCATCCAAACACGAGCTACATATAATTTAAACATTTTTAGTTTTTTAATATTTTTCTCGAAAGAAAACTTCACCCATACCCATACTCTTAGCATCCAAACACGAGCTACATAAATTAGAGTGTATTTTATAGTGTCAGTATAGTTTTATAGTTTGCTCTTTAAATCAAACATAAACTTACACAACATAAAGTATAATATAATGGAATATTCAAATTACATATATATGCTTTCAACTTTTTGGAATCATTTATTTCTTCATCTTAAAACAAGATAGGTAGATAATATATGTATGCAAAATTATTAATGTATAGATTCTAATTAGTTAAAGGTTATTCAAGTTACTTTTATTAGGGGGGTGATGTCATCATAAACAAAAAAAAAAAAAGTAAGCTACTAACTAAACGAATTATGATCATTAATTTATCTTGTAAATATTATGGACAACAAAAGTGACGATGCATATTTTATTTTATTTTTTCTTTTAAAATGACACTTTTATATAAGCAGGTATCATGCTACTTTTATCCTAACATTTTTTTTACGTTATATAACATATGATTTCCATTAAGTGTAAAAGGTTATTGAGTTTCAAATGAGGTTAAAAAACTGTAGTAAAAAAATATGTAAAAACGTATTTATTTGATATGTTCACATGTGAATGGTCTGTAATACTAATATAAATAAATACTTATTCCAACTTTACTCTTGTAATCACTTGCGATTTTCATATTTAAACAAATTTAATTAAATGTAATATAATACATAATTTAAACATTGTCTATTTTCTACATTCTTTTCCCTCCAAAGAGAGCTTAACCCATACCCATACACTTAGGTCTTAGCATCCAAACAAGTTCTATATAAATTAGAGTGTATTTTATTGTGTCAATATAATTTTAAAGATTGCTCTAATTTAAACATAAACTTACATGACAATAAGTATAATATAATTAAAAATGGATGACCTATATATTTACATACTAGATGGGAACCCGTGCGATGCAGCGACAACAATACACAATGTGTGAGGTGCCGTGATAATATTAATTTCAAACCAAACATATTGGCCACGTCATCAACAATACTTGATCATTATTTGCAAAAAAGGAATGATGGATTTTCAATAGGGTTTACATCTTTTATTACCATCGTAAGTGTATCAGTGTTATAAATTATTATTTCATTAACATTGTGATAGTGTGGATTGAACATTTAGGACAATTTGTAGGTCTTATCCCTTCATCCCATGATTGATCCTTAGATAACTTTTATTAAAAGCTGTCAGACTTCGATAGCGTGAATTGAACATGTAGTACATTTTTTAGGTCTCGTCCAATTCATTCTGTGATTGATTGTTAGGTAACTTTTATCCTTGTAACTATATGAGTATATAGTATAGGGAAGTTTAATAATCCATCAACGTTTGATTGATTGGCAATAGAAGAATGGATCACTTTTTATTAGAAAGCTGCTAAAAAGGAAACGTTAAAATTTTCATGGAACATTCTTAAAAGGAAATTGTTTTGATGTGGGTTTCTATCAGTATCAGGTTATAATAATCTCCCTCGTGCATTAGGTCTATAGCTAGGTGTAATTCTGTTAAATTTGTCCAGAGGTGGCAAAATAGACTAGTCGGTGGGTTAGATAACATGGTTTTTTTTTTTTTTTTGGTAGGGTTTAGTTTATAGCGAATCTATTTTATTTTACATGTTTGACCCATAAGAGATAGACATAATCCCAATTAACCCATTCAAAAGTAAATAGGTTGAAATAGCCACCTTCAAGTATGTCATTTCTGTTCTCGTCCATGCCCATGAGCTTTCATTTCATAGGCTCCGAAAATACCCTTCGCGAGCATCTTCCGAATTCCTTAGGAGTGTGTAAACTCGGTATGTATGTGTTGACAATAGTTTATCCGAAGTGTAAGTGTAATCTAGAGGGGGGATGAATAGATTATACCACTTTTTAAATTCTTTTTGAAAGGTTAAGTATGAAAACACTTTGTTTGAATCTTGTTTGTGCAAAACACTTGATAATGATAACAATTATGTAATGAACTCAAACAAAAGTAAAGAGTAAGAGAAATATCACCACACAATGAGAACACCGCGATATATAGTGGTTCGGGTGAATGTTAACGAATTCACCGTAATCCACTCCTCGATTCACTAATCGAGAGTTTGTA
>JAOXNX010000032.1:19342358-19379835 GCA_028566075.1 Solidago caesia
GAGGGAAATAAGAGCCAAGATGGTGAAACCAGGATTCATAACTGATGATTCTTGGACAAAATTCACAGCTTATTGGGTGAAGGGTCATCAACTCACACAGGAGGGTCAATATCTTTTGTCGAGCATGCAAAGAAGCTTGTAAGTTTGTCAAATTTCTTTGTATCAGCAATTTGTTTATTCTAGTTGACGTGCCCAATAATTAGGTTGAAAAATTGCTTAGGTTTAACTAAAGTTTGTAGCACTTAGGCTTTGTTTCTATGCCCAAGTTAATCATATATATGCTCTGCTTAAGTGTGGCTGTTATTTTTTCATTTACCTTAACTTTTATTAAATATGTGGCTTCATGATTTTCGTTTTATAACCTGTAATCACAACTGTAAGCTCATATATATACTTGTTTGTCCTTTGTTGTTCTCTACCCTTTTATGTGCTTCAATAGTTCTAAATTTAAGCTGATATATTATTGTTGGATGTGTAATTTCAAAACACGATTAAAGTTAGGGACTACTAAACGAGTATGTAGGTGTACTCATTTCTTAGCTATATAGCTTTTGGTAACAACATAGTTTCCTCTTATCTGATTGTATGTTACATTATTATTAACATAATTATTATTATTTCAGATTTCAGTATTTTAGTAAAACAACTTTACTTTGAATGGTTTACACTGTAAACTTTACAATATAAATAGTTTGTATATGTTGCAATAGGTTTACAAAGTTAGTAGTTTAGACTTTTAATACAAACAGCAGCCCACAAGCCCATTTAACAGCAGGTCACAATCACATTTACATCAGCCCGTAGCCCCAATTAAGTCCATTTCGGTCCAACTTTCTTATTAAGGTCTCTTTTTCTTTTTAGGAAGCTAAATTGCGTCATCCACCTACAGAATTTGAACTTTTCTTGTATACTCACACCAAGGAGCATGACAACCTGACCTTTATCAATGAAAGATCGAAAGAAATCAATGTAAGTTTCAATTTCAAAACCTTGTTATATTCTTGTTTGTTAAATTACTCATACTTATATCATAGTATGTGATAATTGTAGGATAATATGATGCGTTTGAAGGAAGAACATGTGCCAAATCGTGAATCTAGAGAGGTTGAGTCTCAAGTGATTGATGAATCAGCACTTTTCTATGAGGCAGTCGGTGGTAAAAGAAAAAGAGTTTATGGAAATGGATCAAATGCCTTTAATTTGTTGAAGCCAAATAGTAATTTGAATGCAACTACTTCTAAGCTAGATGGAACATCTGAGAATAAGGATTTGGCAATGGAGAGAAAGTTCAGAAAGTTAACAAAGGAAAACAGTTCACTAAAGCATACTCTTGAATTGGTGTGTGAGCGTGTCGGTATTCCTACTCCAGAATTTGATCCTGATTCTGAGACGGAAGATAATGGTGAAGAAAGTGCACGTGATTCTCATCAGCAACATGCAAGTCATTTCGAAGCAGGTGCAAGTCATGAACATTGAGTGTTGTTTTCTGTCCAACTTCTATTTACTAGTTTTAATGTGTGTTTTAATAAGGTTTAGTGTTATTCCTTTTATTTGCTTGTTGCAATACATTTTAGATTGCAAGTTTTAGACCTTTTGTTGTTTTATGTTATTTCAAATGCTATGTTTGAATGATTATCTTATCTTTATATTATATTATGAAATTTTAGTGTATAATGTGGTAGTTATAGTACATTTAATGTAGAATTTACCCATATGATGGTATACGATTTAGACACGGTTTATTCAAAAGAAATGGATCGTGTGTAATTTAGTCGCAAATGTACCCACGATTTGTTACAAATATATTTTGTATATACCCTCCTCTTTTACACACGATTGCACTTGTGGCAATTTTTTTTTTTTACCCAAGAATTATATACCATCGGGTTTAGACACGATTATTTTCGTGTGTAATTTAGTCGCAAATGTACCCACGATTTGTTACGGATAAATTTTGTATATTTACCCTTTTCTTTTACACACGATTACACTTGTGGCAAAAAAAAAAAAAATTACCCACGAATTATATTGCATAGTTGAAAATGTATACCCTCGGGTTTACACACGGTTATCGTTGTGTGTAATTTTCCCACAAATATCTATGGATAAATTAAAAACCTTTACCCACAAACTTTTACACACGAGTACATGTGTCTAGATTTAGCCACAACTTAGTGGGAAATTTCATATTCCTTTGGAAAATCTCAAACAACAATTACCCACAAATGTAAAACAATCACCCACTAAATATGTCATGGGTAAAATTACCCACAGATCAAATTATTCGTGGGTAGAAATTAGCCTCGGAGGTTTTACCCACGTACATATGCCTGTGGTTAATCTGGTGGGTATTATTCCATTACCCACGAATTTTAGTCATTTACACACCAATTTGATTCGTGGGTAATCCGTTGTTTTCTTGTGGTGATAGTTCATTACATTCCGAGACCCTAGACCCATAATTTAACATTGTTATCTTTTATATTGATTTTGGCAACAATAATAATAATAATAATCATAATAATAATAAACAAATTAATGTATAGGAATATCTTCTAATAGACGGATTAGAAAAGTTTTTTGATCACAAGTAAACATTTAATATGAATAAAAATAAAAGGTATATTGACAATGCAAGTTTTTAATTATCATGAATGCTCTCATACCACGTATATAATACGTAAAAATATTGGTATATTTTGATTGTCACCTAAGTTATTATTCAAGAATTATGTCAACCCATGCATCGCACGGGTATAATCTAGTAAAATTATATATGACGTAAGTTAAGTTTGAGTGTTATAGAAAAAAAATTGAAAAAAAAACATAAATAAATAAGTCTGAGTGTTACAAAAAAAATATATATATATAGGGGCTGGTTATTGTAAAACAATTTTTAAAGTAAAACAAATAAGATAATATCTTGGCCATTGGATCATGATAAAATTAATGCACGAAGATTCATAGAGCACAAGGATATATACTGATGCACGAAAATTTTCATAATGCACAATGATTTTTAGTTAATAAAAAATAATTGTTTTATTTGTTTTACTTTAATAGTTGTTTTATTTGAACCAAAACCTATATATATACACACAAACAATTCATGATAAGCCAATTGGGCCTAAAGTATGGAAACACATACATCTCAATATCTCATACAAACGAACAAATTGTAAACGCAAATTGAAATCGGCTCGAAGTTCCGTAAATGCTTTTTATGTTTACTTATCGAATACCGGGTTAAGATTCATGTTTTTTTTTTTAATGAAAAATTTAGGGTATAATTTCTGACATATGTGTATCGAATTAGTTTATTTGGTAGAGGTCTATTATTTATGTTTCTTAAGAGAAGTTCTCTAAATCCTAACATATATGTGTACTTATAAATATTTAAAGTAGTTTATAAATAAAATTTGAAATGGTAACGTTTAGTTAAATAAAAAACATAGATCTTTTATTAAATGTTTTGTTTATTAAGTTGCAATGTTGTATTTTTAGCGGGAAGGAGTCATGAGACTTAACCTTCCAACCTTACTAAATCCCATCAATAGTAAACTGTCAATTCATTTCAGCCTTCTAACTCTCTCAACTATCATTTTTATTGGCGGCTATGAGATTCTAACCCTTCTAAAAAAAATTCATTAATTAAACTAAACAATTAGTTAAAAACAATTATATGAAACTAACATTTGATTAATAATTGAAAAGTACATTGCAAAATAATAAAAATAAAACTACGAGTTTCAATAGATATCTAAAAATTATACGTACATCCATATTTCGTCGTGAGCGTACGTTTTTTTGTCAAGAGTTCACGGTAACATTGATGGATCAATGATGTGATCGTGCGACGAGTTGAAAAACTTGTAGTCTCGATACTGGGCCTTTTCATTGGCTTGTGTGATTTGTATGTCCAAAAGTTGTTGCGTTTTCTCTGTAATATCCTCCATCATTTGTGTTTTCCTAGTTGTGTATGCCTCGACGACCTCAACAACACCTGTCTTTGACGACGCTTCATTAACGCAGTTTTACCCTTTTCTTGGAAGAGCAGGGGTTGTGTCCTCATTCAAATCCGGCAAGATAGTATCGACATTGTTGCTAGCCCACTCATAGTTTCCCACCTCCGACGACTTTTTTCGCTTGTCGAAATGGGAGGAAAATGTTTCACCCACAGTTTTTTGTTCCAACCATTTATGTTGATTTTTGGCAACCTCCCAAGCTTGTAAATGAGTAAAAGCTTTACCGTTTGTTTTTTTGTTGTAATCGGCCAAGGCATTACTCATCACGTCAAGACCATTACACCCACTCTCTCTAAGACGTTTCTACAAGTATAAAAATAAAAGGTGTTAATAAATACAAGTATATTTAATAAAAAGTATTAACAAATACAAGTATAAAAATAAAAAGTATTAATAAAAAGTATTACCGATTGGTGATATAGGCCGTTAAACACACTCATGGTACCGTTCATTGCACCCCACTATGTGTTTAAACTATGATGAGTTCTAGTAGTGCCCCTCACCTTCGTCGTGAAATGCTCTAAAATTCGTTGCCAAAACCGATTTCGACCTTGTTCATTCCCGACTATTCTTCATATCGAGATATGAACCCACGCTTTTGCCAAAGCCACCTCTTCTTCCGGTGTCTACACTTTTGTATCCACTCTGTTCACGAATTTCTTCTTTAGAACTTCTTGCGCTGGAACTTCTTCAACTTCATCTCCTACATAATGTAAAAATAATGTTAGTGTAAATAATGTAAAGTATAAATAATATGAATTACAAAAATATAAAGTGTAAATAACAAAACTATAAAATATGAATTACAAAATTCAAAATATAAATAATATACCGAACAGATCTTCTTGTGTTTCGGGAACGACCTCTTCTTCATCGTGAAGAATGGATTGAGGCTCATGGTAGGCGAACGCATCGAAGTCGATCTCGACCATTTGGTTGATTATGTATTGGTTTGGATGCATTTGTGGAGGAGGATATTTGTAAGTGTTAGGTCCCGAAACACGATGGTTCACCCCAAATAACGATCTTTAAATAAGTTTATCATAGATTTATGAACTCAAAGAGCTAACTTGATAAGACAGATTCAAATCCTCTAACAAGTAATTAAAAATCTTGAAGCTTAAATACAAATAAAGTAAAGAACACAAAATGTAATTTTTAAATATATTTTATTTATAAATAAACAAAATACAAAGGTTGTTGCGGAACAAGAATAATGTAAACAAAGTATTACAACATATTCTAACAACCTATGAATAACAAAATGTGTTCTAAATATTTTGTGTTCTAATAAATACCCAAGTATTTATTATCGGAACACAAGAAGTAAATGCACAATATAAATTGTAAAAGCTTAGTCGAAATGCAATTATTTCACTTGCTATTATAGGCAAATGTTCACAAGTTGATTCGTAAAAAAATACGTATAAATATACGATTGAGAATACGTAGGGGATAAAATGCAAGTGTGCATTTAATGCACCCCATACTTATGTATAAAGTATGTAAATAAAGTCATTTGATTGGACGTTTATACAAACTTATACTCAACCGTCTTTCATAATTTTACTTTACAGAGATAAGATATAATTACAACAACTTGTACACACAAGTTGTATAAGTGCAAGTGGTATTTCTAGAAAACAGTGCAAAGTACTGGTTAGATACTTTTTCACTGGAGTGATCTCCAGGCTTCAATCTGGTAAGGTAGTCTGCTGGATTCCGTCGCTAAGACTATCTTCTATCTTCTTTTCTTCAGTCTTCGACTTCAGTGAGAATGCTTCAGATTTAACTTGATTTAAACTGGAGTGGAACCTTAGTAATCTGAACCTATCAATAGGTTCACTATACAAGTAAGTGATTACTAGTTTCTACATATTACTGGACAAATTTCCCAAGGGTCCAGTGAAACTGGATTAACAAATTTCCACTATTTGTCTTGTAATATTATAAGACTTTACAAGTTGAATCTATACAGTTTGTAAAATCTTCAGATGATTAAGTCTAGTATTTTTTACTAAGGACACTTTATAGATCATTAGTGCCTTAGAGTTTTTCTTTGTATTTATCCTAGACTAGATCAGATTTTCTTGTTTTTCTTGTAGATCACAAACACATAACAATTTTACATGAAGAAGTGAAACAGAAATACATTGTTACATTGTTTGTACAGAATTTAATTACAAAACAAGGTAGTAAAAAAAGTAGGCATAGTGGTGAGAGGTACTCCTGGTTTAGATTGTGGCTCAACAGTTGGGTTGATACCCAAAGATTCTTCCAGTCTTGTCTTGGACTCCATCTTTTTCTTCAGGATTCCTAGCCAAGCTTTCTCAAATTTGTTCCTCTGTTGTTTAGCTTCCAGAATTGCAACCATTTTTGTCCATTCATGAAATCTAAATGTGAAGACCTCTGGATTGTCCCAGTGGGATACAGTGTTGTTCTCCCTTTCCACTTTGAGATGGAAGCATTTAGTGCCAGGTTTGTGTGATTTCAAAGCTTGAGATCTTTCCTTGTTCTTGTCTTTTGGACATCAAATCATTATACACAAACTTGGCTTCTTCCCCATTCTGGAACTAGCATCCCATAGTTGATGCTCCCTTCTCAGCTTCTAAGATGTCATTATGAGTTACTGGTGAAGGTTCCAGAAAGGTCCTATCATCAGATTCTCTTCTTTGTCTTGATGACTTGGGCCTTGGTGGAATGGAGCTTGTCTTCCTGGATTTCAAGGACTCCAGTACCTCATCTACCAGTGCCTTTGCCTTCTTCTTCTCACTGGCTATGACCTCAGCCTTGATCTTTTTGCACTCACTAGCAAACATGTTTGTTGTCTTAGCATCCAGTAGCACTTCATCATCTAGGTAGCTTTTCATTAGCTGAACTTCTTCAAGAATTTCTACTGCCCTTCCAATATGAAGAAATTCCTTAATGGATCTATACACATCAACTTGCAGACCCAATAGACCAGCATCACTGTAATCCAGAGATACCATATTTTTCATCTGATGCCTGGTCTCCTTTTGCTGGTGCCTGGAAAGTTTCTTCCTTTCCTTGATTACATCATGGGATTAAGCCAGTTGTCTGTGAGCTAATTCAGAAATAGATGACATTTGTTCTTCAGATTGTTACACGCCTTTACTACCTTTGCTGGCATCAGTACCAGTGGGCTGGGCAGCTACTTCCTTCCCGTTGTAGCTGGCTTGTTAGCCACAATCTTTTCCCCCTTGGAGGCCACCTTATGAGCATCCATTACACTCCAGTCAATATTTCCAGATTGGGTGACAGCTAGACGCTCAAGTGGACTCCATTCTTTTAAACCTGGAACAAGTTTGAGGGAGGTTGTAAGAAAGCTGATCGTTTTGTTGATGTTGTAGATTTCAGTCAGCTGTGGATAGTCTTCATGTTGGGTTGAGTAGTCTGTATCCTAGAGATAATAGCCCGATCAGCTTCAGTGAAAGGTCGTGAGGAGGAACCAGTGGATTTCTGGAGAGCTTCTGCCAGATTTGTAATCTCAGTAGCTTGTTTAGTGACTTTGGCAGACAGGCTTTCCATTGTAGTTTTCAATGAGCCAATCTCTTGAAGAATGAGACTGAGATTGACCCTTGCTGGGAGTACCTTGGTAATCTCAGACATCATCTTTTTAACCAAGTCTTCGTCTCTCTTCGCCAAAGATGACTTTATCTTCTGGCACACTTCATCAGATACACTTTTGACCAGTTTACTGGTATCCATCGCAGGCTTGCCTACCAGAATGGCAACCTGTTGTTACAGAACTTTCACCTCCATTTTGATTTGAGACATAAAGGAAGCCAGATGAGTAGCAATTGAAGTCTGGACATCCTTATGTGTTAGTTGAAAAGCCTCATTTAAGGATCTGGAGACTATGTTTCAGCTTTCAACTAGATCATTCGGCTTTTGGAACTCCAGTAGTTCATTTACATTGAACTTTCCTATTTCTGAGCTCAGTGTTTGAGAAGATCTGGCATGTGATTGCCTGAACTCAGATAAGAACTTAGTGCTTTCCAAAATGTACTTTTGTAAATCCTCCACCTGTTGAGAAGGTCTTGGATTTCGGCTTTTGTAGTGCCCATACTTATGTATAAAGTATGTAAATAAAGTCCTTTGATTGGACGTATTAACATACTTATACTCATTCGTCTTTCATAATTATACTTTACAGAGATAAGGTATAATTACAACAACTTGTACATACAAGTTGTATAAGGGCAAGTGGTATTCTCGAAAACAGTACAAAGTACTTGTCATATACTTTTCACTTGAGTAATCTCCAGTCTTCAACCTGGTAAGGGAATCTGTTGGACTCCGCCGCTAAGACTATCTTCTATCTTCTTTTCTTTGGTCTTCGACTTCATGAGAATGCTTCAGTTTTAGTTTGTTTAGACTGGAGTGAAACCTTAGTAATCTGAACCTATCAATAGGTTCACTATACAAGGAGGTGATTACTAGTTTTTACATATTACTGGACAAATTTCCTAAGGGTCCAGTGAAACTGGACTAACAGAACCATCTGTGGATGAAAACCAAAGCCTAGAAGAATTTTTTTAAGAAACCTCTAGTCAACTGTATCATAAACTTTCTGAATATCTACCTTAAAAGCACACTTCGGGTTACCCCGATCCAATTGATAATTATGCATCAAATCCTGAGTTCGGAGAATATTGTCTGAAATTCGTCTCCCGAGAATAAATGCAGACTGATTAATACAGACCAGATCTTCCAAAGCATCTTTCACCTTGTTCACAATAATTTTTGTGATACATTTAAATAGCATATTACATAAAGCAATCGGTCTATAATCAGTAACACGAGAAGGGGAACTAATCTAGGAAGTAAAGAAATAACTGTGTGGTTGACTTCCTTAAGTAGTCTTCCACTAATGAAAAAATCCTTAACCGCATCACAAATATCTGAACCAACGATATCCCATGTATTTTAAAGAACGCAGATGTAAAACCATCCGGTCCGGGAGCCTTATCATCCCCTATAGAACATATAGCATTACGAACTTCATCATCTGTAACATTCACTATCATTGCTTCAGCTTTATCAGAAGAGAGTCTTTTTTAAAATAAATCATTAGAATTCAGTGGAGATACCTGAACAGGAGTTCCAAGAAAACAAAAGCAGTCCCAACCTTGTCTCCATCCCTTCGAACACTAGAACTATCCACAACAGAATCTATGCGATTTCTAGCTTTTCTGGCGTTGACTACTCTATGGAAATATGTTGTATTAGCATCTCCAACCCTCGGCCACTCGTCCTTGGTTTTCTATTTAAGAAACCTCTCCTCATCGAAAACCGCATCATTGTAGGTTTGCAAAAAAGCAGCTTCATCTTCTCGAAGAGCAAGATTGGAAGGGTCTTAATCAAGTACTTTTTGAGCCGCATCCAGTTCCACCCTCCATTTGGTAACTTTATCATGAATATTACCTTTATTAAATAGCAATTTGAGCATAGGGTGTTTTAGAGCTTTCAACTTCTTAACAACCATAAACATAGGATAACCCTCAACATGCATCTTACAAGAATCGGCAACAACCTGCTTAAAATTACTTTCATGAACAATAGCATTTACAAACTTGAAAGGTTTCAGGGTGAACCTTGATATCATGGGTATACATAATATGGCGGGAGCATGATCCGACAACCGGTAAGGTTGAAACAGTGCATGCGCATATAATTATTTAAAAAAAGATTGATTGGCCATAATACAGTCCAACTTTTTCAACAAACCATCATTACCTTTTGGTTTTTGGTTCCATGTAAAATGTAAGCCAGAACTATTGACGTCTAAAATTTCAAGTTTATCGACACATTCTTTAAACTCTCTCATGTTAATATCAATACGCAAAGAACCAACATCTTTATCCGCAAGGAACAATGCAGCATTAAAATCGCTTCTCAATACCCAAGGTTTATCTCCAACTAAAGATTTATGGATAAGTAAATTATGCCACAATTCCCGTCTCTGAATATAACTGTTATGCGCATAGACAAAGGAACAATACAACACCTTTTTATCAGCTTTAAAAAGTAGTTGAGCATGCAAAACCTGATCTGTTTGAGATTAAACCATTACATCCACAACACTTGGATCCCTACTCAAATTTTTTCTAGAGTTTTTAGCACAAATACTACCATTTGACGTCCAAAGCCATTGAGCAAATATACGATCACAAATTTTTTAATTGAGAAACGGCTACATGAGACTCAAGAATAGCACAAATAGATAGATTATTCTCAATGATTACCTGTCGAACCTCAGTTTGTTTCGGGGAGCGGTTCATACCCCTTATGTTCCACGATGATATACTATACATGAGGAACCCCTTTACCAGGAGTGCTTGCCCCATCAGAATTCGCCATATAAGCAGTTGTCTCATCAAACACAACCTCAATGTCATCATCATCACCATGAACCCCACGATCATGTTGAACAGGTTTCAAAGGATCAGGATCAGTGTCGAGAAAAACCTGAGAGTCATTTCCTGCCAAAATGTCATTTGTATTTTTCAAAGGGACCTCATTAGAGGCTGAGTTTGTCATTTTCACTACAAGAAATCTGACTTTTGGAGACCACATATGTCATCCCCAAATGTGCCAAATAAAATACAATTTAAATTTTTTTTAGAGACTACAATGTCGTCCCTAAATGTTTTTCAAAGGGACCTCATTAGGTGATAAAGAAATAAATTAAATTAAAATAAGTAAAATAAAATTAAAATTAAAAAATATTTGGGGACGACATTGTAGTCTCTAAAAAAAAATGAAATTGTATTTTTTGCGTATTTAGTATTTGTACTTATATATTATATGTATTTATGTATTATGTACATGTATTTATGTATTTATATACTAATGGAATTTTTTTTCTCAAAAACAAAATATTATTTGTTTTAAATTACAAAGTACAAATTTATATAAATTTCCATACAAAATAAACCACAAAATTTCATACAAAATATACAAATTAATCCAACACAAATCCAAAACAAAATCACAAATTTTCATTCAAAATCATATACAAAATATTTACTAACAAACTTTCAATAACAAACTATAATCACTTATCAAAATATACAAACAAAACAATACAAACTAAAATGATACTATAATCACTTATCAAATTTTTTTTCTCATAACATAAGTTATCAAAAGATTGTTTTACTTTTAAAATGATACATGTATCACGTTATTTTCTAAATACTATTAAACCCCTTTGCGAGGCTGCGACGAACCTAACAACGCTCAAAAAATATTTAGTCCCATTGCATTGCGCAGATAGTATGCTAGTGTGTATATATATACATATTGGTTCTGGTTAAAATAAAATAAGTATTAAAGTAAAACAAATAAAATAAAATTTTCTCTTAACTAAAAATCATTGTGCATCATGAAAATCTTCGTGTATCGATGTACATACTTGTGCTCTATAAATCTTCATGCATCAATTTTATCATGATCAAATGGTCAAGATCTTATCTTATTTGTTTTACTTTGATAATTGTTTTACAATAACCAGCTTATATATATATATAGAAAGGCCAATACAGAAATATAACAAAAATAAAAGAAACAAATCTATCTTTTGTAAATCTTTTGTAAAGCATACCCCATTTGAAAAAAAAAAAAAAAAATGTCTTATATTTTTTTTTTACCCCATTTGACTAGGGTGGCAAAAATTCCTGACAACATATGTTGTGGGTGCAGCTTGAAACACACAACACAACCGGAACACAAAAGGGGAAATGGTGTTATAACACACAACATAACCACGCACAACAATAATTGATCCTTATTTGCAAAAAAGGAATGATGGATTTTCAATTGGGTTCACATCTGTTCTTTATAGATTGTTATTACATAAACATTCTGATAGTGTGGATTGAACATTTAGTACAATTTGTAGGTCTTATCCCTTCATCCCATGATTGATCCTTGGATAACTTGAATTACTTTCATTTAAAAGCTGTTAGTGTTCGATTGATAGCTTGGATTGAACATGTAGTACATTTTTTAGGTCTCGTCCAATTCATTCTATGATTGATTGTTAGGTAGCTTTTATCCATGCAACTATATGAGCATATATATAGGGAAGTTTAATGATCTATCAACGTTTGATTGATTGATGACAGAAGAATGGATCACTTTTTATTAGAAAGCTGCCAAAAATGAAACGTTAAAATTTTCATGGAACATTTTTAAAAAGAAATTGTTTTGATATTCTTAGGATGAAGGGTTTCTATCAGTCTCGAGTTATAATAATCTCCCTCATGTGTTAGGTCTGTGGCTAGGTGTAATTCTGTTAAATTTGTCTAGAGTTGGCCAAATAGACTAGTAAGTGGGTTGGATAAGTGGGTTGGATAACAGGGTATTTTTTTGTAGGGTTTAGTTTATAGCAAATGTAATTTATTTTATCTGCATGACCCGTAAGAGATAAACATAATCCCAATTGACCCATTCAAAAGTAAATAGGTTGAAATAGCCACCTTCTTGTATGTCATTTCTCTTCTCATTTTTCCCGTCTATCCCCATGAGCTATCATTTAATAGGCTCCGAAAATACCCTTAGCAAGCAGGCTACCAAATTCATATATGTTACTACTCCATAATTTTGACTTGCTAACTCTTGTTTCAGGTGGGTTCGATCATTGAACTGAGATCATCTTATCAAGCATACAATGTAATGCCAAGTTTAAGCAAAGCTTTAAAAAGATACGTTGTATAATATCTAAAGTGAGAATAATTATTACCCACGGGACTCTATTTCCTCCACATCACCTCCAAATCATCACTTCTCTTTCCTCCAAATCATCACTTCTCTTTTTCAGAGCGCCCACAAGACCATCCAAGGAATACCACAACACCATTAAAATATTACTATTCTTTTATTTGATAGTACTAAAGGTTTATACAAAGTTATTAAAAATGTATATGAAATAGTTTTCCTTTTATATAATATGTCACTTAAGTGAGGTGCCCCACCAATAGAGGATGTGGTTACAATTTGAAACCCGCAAACTAATACTAAGATTGTAAGACAAAGAAGTAGGGGGCGTAAACGAGTCAAGCATGCTCGCGAACTATTCGAATTCGATTCGTAAAAAGTTCGTTTCGAGTCGAGCCTAAACGAGCTCGAGTCGAATTCGAGATTAACTATTGACTCGTTTACTAATCAAGCCTGAGCTCGAACTTCGAATACATAACTCGATTAAGCTTGTGAGCTTTCATATATAATATAATAAAATAATAATATATACATATTATTATATTAATCGAGCTTTTATATACTGATCGAGCCGAGCCTAAACGAGCTTTTTCACAAGCTTATGATAATCGAGCTTAGTTTTGATCACTTACCGAGCTCAAGCTCGAGCTCGAGCCAAGATCGAACTCATTTAGTTTTCTTTTTGACAAACGAGCCGATCTCGAGTCGAGGACGAGCTTTTTTAATACATCACGAGCCGAGCTCGAGTTTAAATACTAAAATTCGAAAGAGCTCGATCTTCTAAAACGATTTCGAGCTTGAGCTCGAGCACTGCCAAGATCGGGCTCGGCTCGTTTACACCCCTACAAAGAAGTATTCTGAAAGTAATATATTAGAAGGTGTTTGGGATTACTTATTTATAAGTGTTTTTCTGCTGAAAAAATAAGCTGGTAAAAAAGTGCTTATTTGCCGAATCCCAAACACCCTCCTTGGGTATGTTACGAAACATGACTGGAGTTAAAGCTTTTATTTAGAGTTGGGCGCTGACGTTTTTGTTTGTGTAAAAGTGTTTGACAAGTAGTTAGAAATTTGAGCTTATAAATATAAAATGACATAAAAAATAAATAAATAAAAAAATTAAAATTAAAATGTTAAATATAACTATATAAGGGATATTATTGTAATTTATATTTTCAAAAAGCTCGGGCTAGTTTTTAAAAGCTACTTCAAATATTTTCTAAAAACTTTTTAACTTTTATGCACCACATAAATTTTTTTAAATAGATGGAGAAATAAATTAGCTAGAGCTTTTGAAAAAAAAAATCTATAATATAAAAACCTATAAATAGCCCCTCGTGCAAACTTCTCAAACTAATATACCCATTTTCCCCAATTCATTTCCCAAACCCTAAAATTTTCAAATCCTATACATACACAAAATCTATATCTATACATCATCATCATCAGATTTAAACATGAAATTCCAAATCGATGACGTAACAGTCTACTTTCCGTATGACAACATCTATCCAGAACAATACTCGTACATGATCGAGCTCAAACGAGCTCTAGACGCAAAAGGCCATTCGTTACTCGAAATGCCGACTGGAACCGGTAAAACTATCGCATTATTATCTCTAATAACTAGTTATTCGTTATCGAAAACCGATAGTTCACCACTTAAGTTACTGTACTGCACTAGAACTGTACATGAGATGGAGAAAACATTAGCTGAATTGAAACTGTTGGTTAGGTATCAGATAGAGTGTTTAGGGCCGTCTGCGAAGATACTCGCGTTAGGATTATCGTCTAGGAAGAATTTGTGTGTGAATGATGACGTTGTGAAAGGCGGGGAGAATAGGGATACCGTTGATGCTGGGTGTAGGAAGTTGACGGCAAGCTGGGTTAGAGCTTTGGCGGTTGAGAATCCGAATGTTAAGACATGTGATTGGTTTGAAAGGTATGACAAGGCTGGGTCAGATGCTGTTTTGCCTCCTGGTGTTTATACTTTGCAGGTTCGTGGATTTTGTTGTATATTTGTGTGGATGTATATATAGTGTGTATATATGTATATGTGTGTGTACATATAGTTAAGTCATCAAACTATAATGCATTCTTCTTTTGCAAAGTCATGGGTTTTGTGTATATGTGTTATGTGTATGTATATATAGTTAAGTGATCAAATAAGAATACGTGTTTACTTTGCAGGTTCATGGATTTCATGTATTCGTTTTCTTGCCTTGGTTTGTAGTTTATAGTTAGATGAATTAGGCATTGTGTGGTCCATGCTTATTTTTATGATTGTTAAAATCATAACAAAGGTGAGATACGTGAGATCGACAAATTACGTGTTATTTTAGATGTGATTGAGTTTATTCGCATGTGGGGCGCTAAAATTGTTGAGACATGTGTTTACATTTTAAATCACCTGTGATATTCCTGTTACATGTTGAAGAGTTTTCTGAATGTGTTTTTCCTACCACAGTGATGAGTTTTCTGCATGTTTTTTTTTTATAACTTGTTTGGTTTAAGCTATTTCTCATTATGATTTGAACTCCTGGCAGGATCTAAGGGTGTTTGGAAAGGAGAAAGGGTGGTGCCCATACTTTCTAGCACGTCATATGGTGCAATTTGCAAATGTGGTGGTTTATAGCTACCAGTACTTACTTGATCCCAAGGTAGCTGGGATCATATCAAAGGAAATGCAGAGAGAGTCTATAGTGGTGTTTGATGAGGCTCACAATATTGATAACGTGTGCATTGAGGCACTGAGTGTTAGTATACGGAGGCAAACAATTGAGGGGGCTACTAGAAATATTAATAAAATGTCTAAGGATATTGAGAGGTAATTATTTTTCAGCTGTTAATAATTGAACCCATATTCTACTATGCTATTTCACGGGTCTTTATTCTTTCTTAATTTTCAAACATTATGGGCAAATAATGTTGTCACAAGCTAAATATCTCAGATTCATCGTATGTTCCCTTGATGTTTTGTAAATATACTTCTGAAAATTTGCTTTTAGGTTTGGTACTCTAGTCAGGTAATGCATATATCAAATAGTATTCTTCACCTTTAGATGACACATAGTTGTTATGAATGTTCAATAATCTGTATGTTAACTTTGTTCTACTTGGTAGGAAGGTTTAAGGAAAATGATGCTGGTAGGTTACGTGCGGAGTACAACCGACTTGTCGAGGGTTTAGCGCAAAGAGGGAATCTGCCAAGTATGTACATGTTTATTCACCTATTATTTATTCTTTGTGGTCTTTTTTGTTGGTAAAGATTGTTATTCCTGAATTTTACAGTTGGTGATACGTGGCTTGCAAATCCTGCTTTACCTGACGACATTTTGAAGGAGGCAGTGCCAGGAAATATACGGCGAGCAGAGCATTTCTTGTCTGTTTTACGCAGATTAGTGCAGTACTTGAGCGGGCGTTTGGAAACTGATAATGTTGAAAAGGAGGGGCCTGTTACATTTGTAAATGCCGTGAATTCACATGTTGGAATTGACCAAAAAATGTTGAAATTTTGCTATGATCGTCTGCACTCACTTATGCTGACTCTGGAAATTACTGATACCGATGAATTTTTGCACATTCAAACAATTTGCGACTTTGCAACACTAGTGGGGACATACACCAGAGGGTTTTCGATCATAATTGAACCCTACGATGAGAGAATGCCCCATATTCCTGATCCAGTCTTGCAGGTTTTTTATATTAACTTCCACTTTTGGTATTAATTTGATTTACAGCATCAATAAATAAAATTTGTCAATAAAACACATGGTTATACGAAGGTCATATCGTTTGTGCTTGTTTGTCTGCTTCTATATCGTGAGACAAAAATCCACATTTGAAGTTAAATTCTTTTCAATTTCCAACTTTACATGAATTTTTTTTTTTTTATGGTTTTACGTATAGTAACTTTGTGAATGTAAATATGCACTCTTTACTTCTGCATGTTGTGGTTATGCCAATGTCATGTGCTGTTTGACTTGTGCATTCTTTTGTGGGTTAAGCATCCTTTTTCGTAATGTTATTTTCAGCTTAGCTGCCATGATGCTTCTCTTGCAATAAAGCCCGTCTTTGATAGATTTCAATCGGTTGTTATCACATCTGGAACACTGAGCCCAATCGATCTTTACCCTCGACTTCTTAATTTCAATCCAGTGGTTAGTCGGAGTTTTACCATGTCCTTAACTAGGGACTGTATATGCCCCATGGTTCTCACACGGGGAAGGTAAAATAACAGACAGTTATGTATTCTTTTTAATTTTACAGTGACGAAGCATCACATTATCATTATATTTATTTCTTTTTCTACTTGTTGAATCCATTATCTTTCAGTTGCTAATTAAATGTTCTTAATCACAGTGATCAACTTCCAGTTAGCACAAAGTTTGATTTGAGAAGTGATCCTGGGGTGGAAAGAAATTACGGAAGGCTTTTGTTAGAGATGGTGTCAGTAGTTCCTGATGGAATTGTTTGTTTCTTTGTCAGTTACTCATATATGGATGCCATAGTGAACAGTTGGAATGAAACTGGGATCTTGAAGGTGCAATACTGTTACCTTGCTGTTTAACTTTTTTGTGTTTACTTTACAATTATTTTTACATATAGTGTTAATGTTGGTTTTATGTTTTGACTAACCTTGCTGGCTCAAACTTATGCTCCAGGAAATAATGCAACGCAAACTAGTGTTCATTGAGACACAAGATGTTGTTGAAACTACATTGGCACTTGACAACTATCGTAAGGCTTGTGATTGTGGGAGAGGTGCCGTGTTTTTCTCGGTTGCTAGGTAGGTCCTGGACATATCATCTGATGTAACATTTGATGTAGAATATAGTTAATTTAACAGCATTATTTTAATGGGCTACAAAAGTTAAGTCATATACTTTTTAAGTTATTAGAAAGAGAGCTGAAAATGTTTGGTCCTGTACTTCTGCAGGGGAAAAGTTGCAGAAGGTATAGACTTTGACCGACATTATGGGAGGCTTGTAATCATGTTCGGTGTCCCTTTCCAGTACACATTAAGCAGGTGGGTAAATAAGATGAAGTTGTAGCTTTTCATCATATTTAATTATGACAGTATATAGACCCTAGTTATTAGAATTTAGAACGGGTTGAATACCATACCGCCCTTTGAGCCTAAGTAACACTGTTATTTCCCAAGTCTCATGTGATTTTAAATTGGTGTTTGAGCGCGCAGGATATTACTTGCTCGGTTGGAGTACTTGCGAGAGACTTTTCAGATAAAAGAAGGCGACTTTTTGACTTTCGATGCATTGGTACTTCCCCGTATTTTTAATGAATTGTTTTATTACATCATTTTTTTGCTGATTTTCTGCAAAGATCTTCTCTAATGATATGATAACACTGACAGAGACAAGCTGCTCAATGTGTGGGACGAGTTATCCGTTCAAAGGCAGATTATGGAATGATGATATTTGCTGACAAGAGGTTTGTTTGATGGGTTGCTCTATTTTCTTTAAATATATCTCTTTTCAACCGGCAAACTGCTAGGATTAAGCTTTGGTTTTAAGTAGAGGTGGCAAAAATGGTGGGTTGGGTTATGGGGACGGGTCAATAACTCAATACGTTTTTTTTTATCGTCACCCACACTTCTTGGCCAATGTTTTATCTCTATAAACAATTAATGTCGAAAACTACAACTAAAATAAAGTCTTCCAAGTTTTTGAAATGAGGTTATCTGAGAATATGTAAACAGTGAACTCTGGGTTGATTTTTAAAGCATCTGACCAATTTTTTTATAATTGATCCATTATTAATTCAAAATAACCTAAATTAACCGATCTTCACATAAATAGGTTAAAATTGCCCATTTGCCCCCTCTAGTTTTAAGTTGTCAACCAACGATATATATGTATCACCATAGAGATTCTTATTAAAAGGGTGAGATGTTGCGTTAAAGGTGTCAACTCTGCTTTTGTTTTATCTGTAACAGGTCAAATGAGCCTCTGAAAATATATGAGGCACAAAACCTTCTAAATCGATATAGTTTTTGTAATCATATCTGGCATTGTTCATAGAAATCTTGGACCAAAAGTTTGCCCCATTACTGAACACTCCTAACCAACCCATTTTGCCACACCTACTGTATACGTGGTCTAAATAGAGATGATCTCTCATCTTGGATTTCTTAAAGACTTGTTCTTTGATATGTTATATATGTAGATATACTAGACATGATAAACGCTCTAAATTACCTGGATGGATCCTGTCTCATCTGCGTGATGCAAACCTGAACCTGAGTACAGATATGGCGGTGCATATAGCAAGAGAGGTACATCTTCCAGCTTTTCACTTGTGATAATTGGCTGTTAAGGTTACTGTTAGTTGTGGGGAATGTAAACCATTTACCTATAACAGGCGGATTTCGGTAATGTTTTATTTCTAACGGGTCAATGGGTTAAAGCAAAAGGATGTATTTAAAAAGAAAACGAGTCAAGTCATCCAAAGTGCATTCAAGTGCATAAGAGTATTCTTAATTGTTGAATCATAAAAGACATTATTCTTGTGATGTTTTAGTTCATATATTGCAAATTAATAATTTTAGATATCACAATTTACAAATAAGCAAACAACCGGTTCTCCAACCCAATTTGGACCTGGAATTGTTAGACATTTAACTTTTAACCCAATCGTCTTGCAGTTTTTGAGAAAGATGGCACAACCATATGATAAAGCTGGTGGCAGTGGAAAGAAAACACTTCTTTCACAGAAAGATTTGGAGGAGATGACGATGAATGGTACCAGTGATGGAAAGATGTTTTAAGTTTTGCTTGCGGATGCAGTAAACGTCTTATCAAAGATAGTGAGAAAATTTTGCTAGTAGTGTCTTTTAACTTGTTACTACCAACCCGTTTTGGATTTCCAATCTTCATCAAATATACTTGATAATAGTTTAGGATTTCATCTATATCCTTTAAAAATACATATATATCGATATAGATATAGTATAGATATAGATCGAATAACAAGGATTACGGAAATCATATGATAATTAGGTAAAAGGTTTTAATACAAAAATCAATACCCAAAAGTGGTATGAAGAAACATAGAACAGTTGCTGAATACAGATGATTGATTATTCGAATAAATGACAAATAGGTGAATGAAATAACGGCTATATCATAGCAACGGTCAACGGATAAAAGGGAATCTCAATAAAATATTTAGGGTTGGTGATCTAAAGACTGCAGAAGCAGTGTATTTATAGCCAGGAGAAGTTCCATCTTGATCCCTCTTGTTTCCTTGTGACAGCTTCAGGCCCTCTTTTATATTCTTCTTTCATTTTAAGTCCTACATCAAACAGACTAAGTTAAACACAATTAAGATATTATTTTAACATCCTCCCTTAGCTTAATTGGGAGAAAATGTCAAACAGTCCAAGCTTGGTACAAAGATGATTATGTTGAGTTACTGCAAGGCCTTTTGAGATCTAGTCTGCAATATTGTCTTTAGATTTCACCTTAATAGTTTCAATTGTTCCCAAGTTGATTTTCTCTCTTACAAAGAAAAGGTCAATTTCAAAGTGTTTGGTTTTTTCATGAAAAATAGGGTTTGCAGCTATTTGTAATGCAGTGTTGTCACAATAGACTTTAACAGGGATTTGATCCTTATACCAAGATCATCTAGAATTTTTAATACCCAAATAATTTCACAGGTCACTAATGTTAAGGCTCTAAACTCTGCTTCGGTAGATGACCTTGATATAGTTGACTGTTTTTTGCATTTCTAAGAGATAAGAGAACCACCTAAAAAGAGACTAAAGCCAGTGACACTCTTCCTGGCAGTTACACTCTTGGCCCAATTAGAATCAACAAAGGCACATAGGGAAAGAGTGGCATCACTTTTGAAGAGGATGCCCTTACCTGGTGACCCTTTTAAATACCTGCTCTCACTTTTGAAGAGGATGTCTTCCTTAATCACAAATCCAGGTGGCTGCTCCATATAAACCTCCTCTTCAAGAACACCATGTAGAACCGAGTTCTTGGCATCAAGCTGGTGGAGCGACCAATGACTAATATCTGCCAGAGAGATACATATGCGAACAGATGGCCGAAACTGGAGAGAAAGTCTCTTCATAATCAATGCCGAAAGCCTAGGAATAACCCTTGAATATCCATCGCCTCTCCAAAACTTTAAAAACCATAAAAATCCAAATGGCTCAAAACATCATGTCTTGCGTTTTATTCAGACATCAGTAGGTTCACTGCGCACCTGATTGCCCTTTAAGCAATACTACTAATGACGTGGGAATAGCTACTAGCCTTTTGCGGAAATGGAAGCCACCACATTTGAAGAAGATAATGTTGAGGGTGAAAGAAGATGGCCTTTCGAAGACTACTGCTGTCGAAACATTAAATGTACGAAGATAAGGCTCGATTGGATCATCCCATCTTCGGGATTCTTATGGAAAATCTTAAGCCACTAGCCGAAGTTTGTATTGCGCAGAAGGAATACCATTGGAACCTGAAAATGTTTGGTCGATTACCCCTTCAGTATGATCATGCGAGTACCTTTGACCCTCAATCAGTTCCATTCAATCATCTTTTTTTCCCCATTGCTAAACCTCCTAATAATTTTTCTCCTGCATATGCCCTTTTTAATCCTATTGTTCATGACCCTGTTGTTATCCTTGCTCCCGCTAATCCTGCCACCAATTCCGGATAACATATCAAGGACATACTTTAACGGGAGCAAGGATAACATCAGGGTCATGAACGATAGGATTAACAAGGGCATATGCAGGAGAAAACTGATTACCAGGGGCAACCAGAGGATTATCGACCGGGGAAAAAAAGATGATTGGGAACTGATTGAGCAACAGAGTCAAAGGCACTCGTAGTTATATACTGAAGGGGTAATCGACCAAACATTTTCAGGTTCTAATGGTATTCCTTCTGCACAATATGAACTTCGGCCAGTAGCTTATAATTTTCTATAAGCATCCCCAAGATGGGATGATCCAATCAAGCCTTATCTTCACACATTAATGTTTCGACAGCAGTAGTCTTCTTCAAATGTGGCAGCTTCCATTTTCGCAAAAGGCAGTAGCTATTCCTACGTCATCAGTAGTATTGCTTTAAGGGCAATCAGGTGTGCAGTAAACCTACTGATGTCTGAAGAAAACGCAAGACATGATGTTTTGAGGCATTTGGATTTTTTGGGAATTTATGAGTCAGGTGGCTTTGACAGGTGTAGACAAGTTTGTCAGATTCATACAGGTTCAACTAGTTTTGACAAATCAGAATTAGGTGACAGGTTCAACCATTTTTGACAGGTCCAAAAATGGTTGATAGGTGCAGACAGGTTCAAATTCTTGCTGGAATCGTGTGAACAGTATCAGATTATGAATTTTCTGGTGAAAACTTGCGGTTTTTGGCTCGTCACCCATCGGATGATAATAATACCAAGATAGAAATGGTGATCGAGACAAAATAGATGAATACGGCAAGATCTGAATATAAATTGCATTCTCCGACGTAATAAAGAGATATATACCCAGTAACTATAACTGAAAACTTGATTAAAAAGTATCTCAGGTGGTTCAGGGACTGAAAACAGGTAATACAGGTCGTCGATGACAATTTTCGGTAACTTTTTCTAACAGCAGGTGGCGGCAGCCACGATTCTGGCGGTGGTAAGAGACAATGATGTGTTTTTCTTATCTACCATTGAAAAAATGATATTGATTTGAAACTGAAAAACTTAAGTTGCCGATTCGTATACGAATACGTAAAATAGGGCAGAAACACAAAGTGCTCGGATAAGCAAACTAACCGGACATACTTGACCGGCATGAAATTCTGATAAAACTGCAAAAAAAACCCGGTGACCGTGAAGTGGGCCACGTGCCCTCATGCGCCGGTGATCAGCAGAGAGGCGATAGCGCGTGGCGGCGCGACAGAGTGGTTTAGGCGACGATTTTTTCAGGGTTTGTTCGGAATTTGATGGTGATTACAGTGGTGTCGGAGGTGAGATCTCACTCGCCGGAAAAACGACTAGATCTGGCTTTTTTTTGCAACGCTTGTAGATCTATTGGCGACGCGTGGTGGCCCGTGGATACTCGATCGGTCGTAAAATTTTCAAGTTAACCAAATCGCACCGTTCCAATCATGATGGTGGTGGCAGTGAGCTATTTGTGAGCATAACGTGCCGCGACGGGGAACAACCGTGTAACAGGATGAATGGCCGGAAATATGAGTGTTTTAGGAGCAAATTTGGTTGGACTGGTGGTGACCGGAAGTTTATCCGGAAATGGTCACCTGAAACGGATAGAATTCGTTTTTGATGTGGAAGGTCAGACAAAGCTGCAACCACACAGCATAATAAAAATTCTAAACCCGAGCTCGCATATAAAAACTACATTGTAATATTGATAGTATGTGAAGGTGTATGAAAGTATTTCTATTACATATGACGAGCCATTCTTATATAGGGAAGAAAAGAGACTAAATGGAAATAAATAATTACATGCTAAGAATCTCTATAATTTCAAATAGGTCATTGGTCTATTATATATTTACAACTAACAAGAACCATTACAATAACCCAAAAACTATGATAACTATGATGATGTATGGTATTTATGGCTGTTAAAAACTTAAACAGGTACTAAACCAAAACTATACATTACCGGACTAGTTTAGGTCAATCAATACTTTCATATTTGGTAGTATTTTGATTTTTTGACTATACATCCAACTCGATACACATTCCAACGTATATTAAGGCGTATTCAATCATCACTTTGGATTAATGTTTGGTTATTCTAGGACCGAATCCGTTGTGGGTTCGTGTCTTGGTGATAGCTGCTTCTCTCTACTTCCTCCATTAGTCAAGAGGAGTAGTAGTGTTGACTTTGTCACAGGACAACAACCCTTGGGATACCTGGCTTCCTGGCCACTCTTTACCTTTAAGCCATCACTTTGTTGTGTGGCTGGTGGCGGAACTAGTTTATCCAGGAGTAGTAACTCCATTCCGAAATTATGCAATCTTAGGTGACGATATAGTCATTATAGTCTTATACCAAGTTATACTTGTATGCTACTACACAACTAAATAAACGGACATGTAACGATGATGTGCTTATTTTTGTTTTCTCATTGGCTGATCTAGCAGTAAAAACATATGCCAAGTAATAGGCATTAGTACTAGATTTAACCTAATTAACCAAGTCGGTACGTTTGATCCAGTTAGCCAAACCAAGCTAACTGGACCAAACAATCTATGCAAACCTTTGAACCGAAAAAAAAAAGGGTGTTTGTAAAAATAAAAAATAAAAAGAAAAGAAAAGTTTCCGCTAAAAGGAAAGATTATAAAGAGGAGATAAATTGCCAAGAAAATTATAACTTAAGTTGTATATATATTATATAATATAACTATAATTTGATGTTATTCTTTGCTTTTATTTACAAGATTATACCAAATGAAACCTGATGGTGTACCCCACCCTTCGTACACAGTCACCCTTCGTACACAGTCACCCTTTGTACACAGTTACCCTTCGTAACATAGCTACCCTCCGTAGCCTTATCCAAATATGAAAGAGATCATCTTAATATCTTCCTCCTAAATTCATGGGATTCCCCCATATCCCAGCCAACCCATTAAATATAATAATATAATAAGGCATGTATATCCCAATACGTGTAGAACATATCCATTCCCAAATAAAGAGGGATCTCCCATATCCCTTGGCTTATCTTCCAAGATAGGTTTCCACTATATAAGGAAGCCCTAAACCATGATGGAGGCCAGAATCACGATCCCTGTGATACATTCTCCATCTCCCACACATTACACACAACAATGGCGTTAAGCATCCATGCTTTGTACCTTGGGGGAACCGCCAACAAACCCTAAAACCATTATATCATCCTATTATTCAATCCTAGCAACGAATCTCTAGTAGATGTGATTTGGTGATCAATCACTGCCCTTGAAGGACCAGTATCTATCGAAGTCCCCCATTCTGAACCCTTTTTATATATTATATTTTGCCAAAGTAAAAGGAACAAAATAATACTACAAGTGAAGTTAGACATGAGTGGGAACTTAGAATTCTGTAGACCTTTTTTGTTTATTGTATGATACATGATTATATCTGGAATGCACCTTCTTGAATCATCCTGTGCAAAATGCAATAAATAGATTAATGTTTTTTACCATTCTGCTCATGGTCATATTTGTTTTTTCTAGATGTGTCAAAATGGGTGGGTCGGATAATTGGTTAAAATGGGGTTGTTTGTTTGAAATTGGGTCTTGTAGGTTGGATAGGATTAGAGAAGCTATTTCATTTTAATAATAATCCACTTTCTCGGATGATACTTAGGAGGTATGGCACTGAAAATACACTTTTCGGATGACTTCTGACCTGTTTGACCCATTTGACATCCTTTCTATTTAGCTAACCTCTTTCTCGGATGATACTTTAGAAGGTAAGGCACTGAAAATACACTTTAATTATCTGTAAATGTAAATGTAAATATCTGTTTTTTCTATGAATCCAATTATCAAGAAAAAGAAAGTCACCAGAAACTAGGGTTTGCATGGTGTGGTCCAAGGCAGGTAAGCCATCACATGTCCTTTGTTTCCTGATGTTTGGAATGTCTTTGTTGCTTTTGGTCTTTCGGACACATTTCCTTGTCCAGTTCGTAGTCACTTGGCATCAATTCCCTTATTGATAAGTAATATTAAATTATAAGTTATAAATATAGATATAATACATAATGGCATAATCATGATTAAAAGTTGTCATATCATGATAAGTAATAAAATTCAAAAAAAAAAAAAAAAAAAAAAAGAAAAAGAAAAAGAGAAAGAGAAAGGGCAAATGTAAATTAGAACAAAATTAGTGTAGGGCGGACCACCCTTCCAACTCTCTTTTTGTTTTATATTTTGTAAACAAAATATTTATTGTATTTCATTTTATTTTATTTTTTACATTATTCACCATGATAGATATTAATAATGTATATAATATTTATTTATCTTTCCACATTTCCAATCTTGTAACAAAACAATAAGGAATATAGCTATTACATATACAAGTAGTTAACCAATAAGGTTGGATCAAGTGGTTAATACATTTGCCTCTGAAGACAGAGGTCAAGAGTTCTATCTTCATGTCTTGCAAGGTCGGGGGTCTTTTTATATCTTAGATAGAACCTGGAAGCAGCCTCTTTACTTAGGTAGGGGTAAGACTGTCTACATCCCAACCTCCCCCATACACCGTTGTGGTATTAGGACCCAAAATTCGTTAAAAGACGACATTGGGTGTTGCTTACTATATACAAGTAGTTGTATTGATAAAAATATATTTGTATATATTACAAGCAATGACATTTTTAAACATTTAACTTGAAAAAGTTCTAAAAATGACTACATGAATGAATACTAGTTATTGGAGCTAAACCTCCAAGAGCTATAATAGCATGGATGTTTTTATATGTTATCAAAGGGTGAGGCTATACACACACACACATTTTGCTAGCAAAACATCGCTTGTATGTCTCGTACTTGTTTGTACGGGGCCTATAGGTGGCGTATAAATTTCTTATCCGTAATAAATGCTACATATAAACCTCCTATACGCTAAGTACACATCTATAGGCGTATAGGTGTTTAGATAGCTGATGAATTACACGTGCCATGCTCTGAATGTCACGTATCATCACCTATACACCACATATAGATGTGTATTTGACATGTAGAAGGTGTCTAGGTGGCATTTATTATGGATCAAAAACCTATACGTCACTTATAGGCCTAGTACAATACTTTATGAAATATATATGAGGTATTTAAAATTGAGGTATGTCCACTATCGAAACCTTGGTAATATTATATTATATTATATACTATATTAATTGTGATGATAGTGAATAGTAACTGTGGGGTCCATTATCAAAAAAAATTTTGAACCTTTTGTTTTTTTGTTTCTAACCCACTTTTTTATACCTTTTATTTTATTTTATTTTTAGTTTTATTTTTGGGTTTATTCGTTAATATTTTGTTTCTTTGTGATATTTGAGATTAAACATAACTTTGATAATTTGGTTGTCATTTTGCCTTTAAAAAGGGAAAAGGATACCTGCGACACCACGTGACATAACCAACCATTTCATTTTGACACTAAAGCTTTCATTTCTTAATTTACACCAAACTTTCACAACTTTTGAACATGCTTGGGGCACCAAATTTTCACAACTTTTGAACGTAGTTGGGGTATTGCTCTTAAATAAATACATATTTTTTTATTTGATTGTTTAGTTTTTTATAACATTATGTTTATTTGTGCTTTCTAGGAGTAAACACATCTACGATGTTGCGTTTGTGATATTGTTATTAAAAAGGAAAACAGATACCAGCAGCAACGTGCAACGACGATTATTTTGGCTCTGCAACGCGGTCCTTTGTTTTTGTTTTGTTTTTTCCCCATTTCTACCCCAGTTTTTATACCATTTGTTTTAGTTTTTTGTTTTGGTTTCATTTTTGTGTTTTTTTTTGTTAACATTTTATTTTGTGTGGTATTTAAGATTAAACATAAGTATGCTGATTTTGGTTGTGATTTTGCTCTTAAAAATGAAAAAGATGCCACGGCATCACGCGACACGAACATCTCTTTCATTTTGACACTGAAACTTTCTTTTCTTAATTTTGGACAACAAACTTTCACAACTTTTAAACGTGGTTGAGGTATTGCTCTTAAATAAACTTATATTTGTTCTTATTTGATTTTTGAGTTTTTTTTAACATTATGTTTATTTGTGCTTTGTATAAGTAAACACATTTATGATGTTGTATTTGTGGTATTGACATTAAAAAAAAACAAATAAATATGGTAACACGCGAAGACGATTATTTCGAACCCACATTTTTACCTCCTAGTTATTATTATGTGAGGTGGGACAAATCAATAGATAGCTACCTACCAAGGCACTAACCGTTAAATTTGGATGGATGGATGGATGGATATTATATTATTGGGGAAATCACTACCACTCCTTACATTACACCATCTGCCACCTTGGTGTCTTATGCCCCTATGTCAAAATCACTACATTCAATCGTTCATCATCATTTTCTTTTTTCATTCTAAACATTTATGTTACATTATGGGTTCTTTAAGTGAACTTCTAGCTAAAGAAGGATTTGTAAACAGTCACAATTCATCAAATTCTAAACACTTCAAGGTTCAATCCAATACAACACTAGTTAATGATCATGACTCCAATTCTTTGCCAATTTACATTTGCCATAATCTTAAAAGCTGTCATGTCCCTAAAAACAAGAAAACGACATCAATCGTTTCACCAAAAAGCCGTCGTTCATCCCTTTGTAATGAACCTGCCATTGATGAAGTTGCCATTAAAGCTGTTATCTCAATTCTAAGTGGCTATGCAGGTATTCTATAAGTATATATAAATTACGTTTATGAAAATGCGTGCCCTGATGTCTTCTTTCTTTTCCTTCCTACCCTTCATTAGAGCTGGCAAATTAGGTACCTGTTATGTCGTAACTCGTAAGTGAAGGGCCTTCACTTACGAGTTACGACATAGATTTCTTTTTTTCTTTTTCTTTTTTTTTTTTGACAAATCCTAATTCACAACATTTACATTTTAATGAAATGTCATATTTTGAATTTTCAAAGTTTTTTTTTTTTTCAATTTTGGCTTTAAATATTTTTGTTTGTGTTAATTAGTGGGTTTAGCATTTCAAAATGTAAGCAAACTTATCTCGTTTTGTCATTGTGGGTATGCAACTTTAATCTTGTGCATTGTATGTAAGTAACTTGTTATTTTGATCGAATCATGTAAAAATGTATATGTGGCAATCATATGAGCTGCCATGTGCAAGTTTTTGATTGGTGCAAGTAAAAATGTTACATGATTTGATCTACATAACAAGTTACTTACATACAATGCACAAGATTAAAGTTGCATACCCACGATGACAAATAGAGATAAGTTGCTTACATTTTGAAGTACTAAACCCTTAATAATTATGAAAGTTATATGAATTGATTGAGTTTTAGATGTGTTTTTAGTGGTATAATTTTATTATGTATTATAAAACACAAAAAATATATTTAAGGTCAAAGTTGAAAAACAAAGATTTTGAAATTCAAAATAAGACATTTCTAATGGGACGTGGGAGTATATTATTGTTTGTCAAATGTCATAATTTGCATAGGCGGAACCACATGGAACCTATGGGTAGCGTAGGCTACCCCTCAATTTGATCCATGAAGTGCAATAAATAAAAGCCTATCGCTTTTTGTTAGTGCTACTGGTCCGATGATTTTGTGCTACCCGTCCAATTAGATTAAAAGATAACATGCAACAAAAATAACAAGATCATTCTATTAACAAATTAGATAGTAAAAAAATAAACACACATAATATATACTGTTGGGGATGAATTTTTTCACCGCCTAAATAAAGAAATTTCACGTTAGTTTCTATGAGTTTTGTGATCTTTTTGCTTTTAATTCTTGCTCTTATTAAACAAAATCAACCCTTTAAGTTTGACTTGTTACCGTAAGTTACAAAGGTTAATCATAAAAGTTTAATAATGTGCGAATCTAAGCGAGCCGTAAAATGAACAACTCGTACCTAGTTTTGAGCTACCCGTAACCAAAATTTCTGATTCCGCCACTGATTATTTGTATTAATAATATATCATTGTTGTTTTTTATTTTAATTTCGTTTTTCCGTTTAATATTTGTTATTCTTATTATTGTCATACGTAATCTTTATTATTGTTATCAAAGTGTCATTATTAATACTAATAATATATCATTGTCATATTTTTTATTGCTAAATATTACGTTCGCAACACTTAAATCATTCTTACGAAAATATCGTTATTGGTATTAATATAGTTATCGTTATACATGTTTCCTTATTTGTATTAATACAGTTATTGTTTAACCTTTAAATTTGACACGATTGACGTAAAATTATTAATGTTATAAATTTAAATACTCCATAATAACTATTTTTAAATCGTTAACAAGTTACTCCCGTGGCAAAGCACGGGGTAACCTTCTTGTTTTATATAAAAATAACGTTTTAGTATGGTAAATAACCAACACACAACCTTCTAGTTGATGGGACGTTCTTCAATTCTTGAAATATAACCAATTATTGATTATACAGGTAAGTACTTAAAAGACAAAGATTTTCGAGATTCTTTAAGAGAAAAATGTAGTTCATGTTTAGTGAGAAGCAGCAGTGAGTTATCGGATAATGGTGTTTTTGCAAATATGATGTTGGGGATTGAAAGTATTGAGAAGTTGATTGATAATCCAGGGACGCCCCACTCCATACAGTCTAAGGAATTGAAAATGAAGTCATTAAGGAACGCCATAGGCTTTTTAACAATAGTTGATTCGTTAAATTCTAAAGAATCAAGAAATGGGACTCCAAATTCACATCTTTCAGCTTGTGCTCAGTTTTATTTGTCCATCGTTTATAAGCTTGAGAAGAATGATAGAATTTGTGCTAGACATACCCTACAAGTCTTTGTCGATTCACCTCAATTAGCTCGAACGCATTTGTTACCGGATCTTTGGGACCATTTCTTTCTTCCACATCTCCTTCATCTCAAAATTTGGTTCAGTAGACAAACTGAAACACTTTCGAATGATTGTTTGAATGATCAACAAGAACAGATGAAACATTTGACTAAGGTTTATGAAGATCAAATGGATATGGGTACAGTTCAGTTTGCTCTATACTATAAAGAATGGCTGAAAACTGGTGGTCAACCTCCTGCCAATCTTCCATCTGTCCCTTTGCCTTCAAGCAATGTATTGTCGGCTTCGTCTACTCGACGACGGAGTAGTTCATCCTTCAACAAAATATTGTAAGTACTAGAATCCTTTTAATCTTTAGGGGTGTTCAAATGTGTGTTTTAAATAATATGAATGAGATAATCAATTGTTATGAAATATGAAATTATGATTATAAGTTGTATGAGATGTTTGGATGTGCGATAATTAGATTTGATGATCCAATCAATATTAGCGGACAACAAAACTATTTATCGATATATGTAATCAAATAAAAACCGAAAAATATTGAAAAGTCAATGAACAAATCCCAGCATCATATTTTCTTCGTTTTATATTTTTTACATTTTTTTTTCATTTTCTAATAATTTTTAATTTTTAAATTTTTTTTTAATAAAACCCATACCCAAAAAAATAAAATGTTTTTTTAGATGATGATACGGTACGAGCGTAGCTCTTAGCCGAACGGAACGGTCGTAGCTTGTTCAGGGGGTTTCACCCTTATGGTATTAATAAGGGGTAGCTTGTGGGGTGATATGTTATAGGTCATAGGTGATCGGTGAGGAGGTAATCTACCTGAAGGGTTTGAAGAATTTGTCAAATACACAACAATCTATCATTATTATAACTTCAAATGACAGAATGCAACCAATGAACATCCTCTCTTACAACACATTTTGTTATCACATATAATAATATAATTACTATTTGGACGCACATCCAAACACTAATAATCGTTTTTGGGATAGACTGTTCACAACATCCTTGAATATGTTTTTGTGTTGTTGCATGACATATACTCCGTATATTCCTCAATCATGAAGACAACGTACTATTTTCGGCGTTCCTATTGAGAAACAACCATCAATGGAGTTCGACTATGAAGCTATGCAACAAGAGGAAGAACAAGAAGTGTGTAGAAATGATTATAGCAATAACCAAGAAAACAATATCAATGTATGTTCACCAATCTTTTGCATTTGCTACTAAACTATGCAAACAATTTGTTCCACTAATCTATTTTCTTGAATACTGACAGAGTAGACTTACTGGTCTTCAAAAACCATCAAGCTTAACTTCAATCAAGCAAGACTATACACGGTTTTTTCCATGCCAAAGCTCAGTAACCGAACCCCAAGTGACGAATTCATGTGTAGTTGCATTTACATGCTCATCAGACCTAACCCGAGCTATTACCACAATTACCACTTCTGAGAGTTTACCTGAATGTGAAATGGCGATCCGTGACATGACCAAAGCATGGTTAGATGATCCTTTAATCGAAAATACATTGTCCAAGCCATCAATAATAGAAGGTTTGCTAGAAGTGTTGTTTGCTTCTAGCAATGAAGAAATCCTTGAGCTAGTTATCTCATTGTTAACCGAATTCGTATCCAAAAACGAGTCACATGGCAAGATCATACTGAACTTAGATCCACAACTCGAGGGTTTTATGAATCTCATGAGAAACAGCAGCTTGTTCTTGAAAGCAGCATCTTTACTTCACTTAGTGAAACCAGAAGCCAAACAGATGATATCCATAGAATGGATCCCTTTAGTTTTACGTGTTCTTGAATTTGGAGACCAAACACAAACTTTATTCAGTGTGCGTTGCAGTCCTCATGTGGCAGCATATTACTTCCTTGACCAACTTCTCAACAGGTTTGACCAAAACCGGAATTTGGAGAATGCAAGACAAGTGATTTCTCTTGGAGGGTTGAGTTTATTGTTGAGGAGAATGGAGATTGGGGATACCATGGAAAAGATCAAGGCTATTTCCGTCATTTATTGCTGTATTACAGCAGATGGAAGGTGTCGCCATTACTTAGTCGATAACTTGAACCCCCAGCTCATTCTTGAGCTCTTGGTCCATGCAAAAGAGTTAGACCACAATGAGATTACAATCTGTTTGCTTGTCGAGTTAATCTGCCTCCGTAGGTAAAATCTATAACTCTAGGTGGTAAAATCGTCAGTTTGGGTAATGGGTTGAAATGAGTTCAGCTAAAAAATGGTTATTTTTGGTATTGGTCAAACTGGTCCAGTCAGGCTGTTTCGCCAGAAACACTTTTTGTTCATGTCTTCTACAGATGAATCACAGAGTATAATAAATGAATCACAATTTACTCAATCATAAGTAAATGGGTCAAAATCATCACCCGTTGAAATGACAATTACTAAATTTATCAGAAAACTTATGAGGTCTGATTCTCTTTTCCTGGATTTAGATTCGAGCAAAGAACCAAACTTTTCGAGAAATTATTAACAGGGTGGGATTGCTTGAACGCTATGCAAATCTTGTTAGTTTCTTTACAAAGAACTACACGAGAAAAGCGCCCCTTGGTTGCTGCTATAATGCTTCAGCTTGATCTTATGGTAACGCTTTCTTGATGACTAACTATTTGCATTTTTTATTAAGTCTAGTTTTCATGTAGCATCAGTACATTGCAGGGAGATCCTCTGCAGAGTAGTGTGTATCGACAGGAGGCAATAGAGGTTTTAACCAAAGCATTGGATCCTCATATATGTAATGAAAATGCTCAAGAACAAGCAACCAAAGCCTTATTGATACTAGGAGGCAGGTATGCTTACACAGGCACGCCCGAAGCAGAAAAGTGGATCATGAAACAAGCTGGCTATAATGAAAGCTTGGAGGGTGGCTTCCATGGCAGACATTATGTCGTTGAAGGATCCAAACATACGGTAATAAACAAGATCTATGGTCTTTATTTATTTACTTAATTTGCCTCTTTAAGCTTTCTTCCATTTCATTTAGGATTGAGATTCAGAGGTTGTCCGGTCGGGTTGGGTAATGGATCAGAATGGTTTTGGTTCGATACATGTAATCTCTTGAACAAGCTAAATGAGGTGGGTCAGGTTACCCAAAGTACTTTTTCCCAAAAAACTTTGCATATTTTATTTAGAGGGATGGCAACACTCCCCTCATTTTTTTTTCCACCACTCACTCCCAACCAATCCCTTTATGCCACCTCAGCTACCCCTCACTCATACCACATTCCATTATTTCACTGGCAACACTCTTTTTACACACCACTCATTCATACCACTTATACCTTATGTTTAAAGACTTGTACAATCAGTCAATTTACAACAAACCACGCGTGTTTGAGAACACTCCTTTCACCCACCACTCATTCATACCACTTATACCTTATGTTTAAAGACTTGTACAATCAGTCAATTTACAACAAACCACCCGTGTTTGAGATGAGTGCCACTCAATATCACCACTCACCCACCCCTTGTTTAATGGCGGCGGTGTTCCAATCCTTTGCCGCATGAACCACTCACGTTTAATGGGGGCGATGCCAACGATGCAAGTACAAAAGTTCAATAAAAAATATTATGTACAAAATGATTTAATCCGTTGGATGTTGGATGTGGCACCTTCATATATATGTAAATATATATTATCACATGTTTGGCTAGCTAGAAATAAAACATAACCCTCATTCATTGGTAAATAGGTCAAAACCGTTAACTATGGCTATACTGCGAATTAATTATGTTATATTCAGGATGAATATGACGAGATTGAGCACTGGCAAAGGAAAACTGCAATGGTGTTATGGATCAGTGGGGGCAAAAAGCTGATAGGCGCACTTGGTGAATCAATAGCTAATGGGATTCCGTGTTTGTCACGCACAAGCCTCGTGACAGTTGCATGGATGAGCAAATTTGTGCATACGGTTGGGGATCGAGACATTCTTCTGAGTATCAACTTTTCATCTCTGATAAGGCAGTTGATACAATCTTTGAATCGTGAAAATACAATTGAAGAAAGAGTTCTTTCCTCATTTTCATTACTCTCCATATCCACAAGTTCAGGTATGCACGCTTTGTGCTTGATGATATACCCCTCTGACTATACGAAGGGTTATGTATACGAAACCTTTAAACGAAGGCTAAAGCTTAGAAATTATTTAATATCTAAAGATTGGCATGGACCATTTCTAAAGATAAAGATAAATTGTTTCTCAAATAACAAGGGATTTAACTAATTTAAGATAACTATTAGAGGCAAGTATATCGGATATAGTTTATGAAGGATATGCCTCATCAATGCCGAAATCTTTGTAAGTGATAGGCACCGTCTAACTTTGGCCTCAAGCCAAGCCTCTCCTAAAAGGAGAGGTCTCTTTCATTATCGGATCACCATATCTAATCCGAATACACCAATAACATTATATAGACTAAATGGTGTCAAACTACCATTAATTGAATCGCCAATAAGTCCTAAATCAATCCATCACACACAAATCATCGCCTACGGAGATACTAGCGACGTCTCGAAGCTAGACGCAATTTGGTGTTCAATCATTTGGCGCCATCCATGGGACCACGTTGAGAAATCACACAAAGGCTCACTGTAATACCAGGACAAAGATTCACTGAGCCATGTCTACCACTAGCCAGGAAGCTCCTCTTAACACTGGGGCCTCGCAGACTGTTCCATCACGGATTGGTCCAATGCCTCCGCCTGTGACGCCACCAGAAATAGCCGTCTCTATAGTAGAGACTGCCCTTTCGTCGAAAACAAAAGCCAAGAGCCACAAGATATTAACTAGAAAGCTAGTCGAAAATCTCCAACACAAGGGGGTGATTTTCGACCAAGCTAGAGAAGAAAGAAGAGAATTCTATTGAAAAACAAGAAAATCGCATCCATTTAAATGGATAGAAAGCCTTGGGGTTTTCTAAACTTACAATGTGGGATGAAGGAAAAAAAGCCTATCCCCCCCCCCCCCCCTTTTTTCTTTGCGTCACCGACCTACAAGGCCCCCATGGGTCAACTTTGTTTGACCCATGGTCAAATGTGTTGGCTCATGGTGCTTTAGTTCACGACCCGGTTTTGACCCGTTCGTCATTTCTAGTATATATTCAATTTATTTAATTTTTTCAAATTCAACTAGTATCTCATTACTCTTCGTGTGCGACCCTAATGGTTCATAGACAAATGGCCGTATATTTATGTTAGGGATATTCACACAATTGCAACATATATATAACCATAAGCTCAGCCTGTTTATGTTTCGTCTGCTTTAATGAGTTCCATGTCACCGTTTGCAGGCTTATTATTTGAGATATCAGATGACGAGAAAATGGCAATGATGGTTCATCTTCGAAACATATCAAAATTAACATGGACTGCAAAAAGACTTGCTTCCATCATAACAGGAAGTCCGATAAGAAGACATTCAGGCCTATAACCTAGCATTGCAGGTCTGGGTAGTATATATGAGTGTACAAATAGTTCATTACTTTCTCCATTTTTGTGTTTTGTTGATACTTATAAGGTAATGTTATGTAATTTTCTTGTAAAGCAACTAGATGCATACATCGTTTCACATGTTATTGACCTGGCCTATTGAGAATACATTTTTATTGGTTTGTTTTAAAAAGATCACTGAGTAAATACGTTTTACTTCAAAATTCATATGAGGATCAAATATTGTAACAAAATTTATAAATGACATTATTGGTTTTGTTGAAGAAAGATTATTGTTTTTATCAAATAATTTTCAAGTTAGAGATGTTAGTAGAGTTAACGTTTTGAACCCAACTCACATAGAGCTTTAATGGGCCAACAACACAACCCTTGGAACATACTACATCCCATGTGACGACTGACCTTCCACTTAACACTTATGGATCATTTTGAGGTGCCAAATGGATAGAAGAAAAATATAATAGAAAATAAGAAATCTTCGAATCACAAGCTAAAGCTCTTAGATTTGTAGGTAGTTGTATTTATAGTAGTATCCGTTACAACTATAGCCTCTAACGGCTATAACCGACTTTTAACAAACATAACAAACTAAGTATCAAACTTGACAACTTTCATCCCACAACTATTATTTGTTTACAATGTATAACTAAACTACTATTATTGCATTTCTTATGTAACAAATACCCTTTTCATTAAGAATTTTTGTGTTCAAAAATACTACCAAGCTCACACTTGAAATGAGAGAACCTGAATTGTAGCTCATCCATGAATCCCACGAAGCTTCTGTAATTGGAAGGCCCTCCAAGTGAACCACAACCTTCATAGCAGTTTTGTTGCCCCTTTTTATCAACTGCGTGTCCAACACTGTTCTAGGTTGTAGCATAAAACGATGACCCTGGGGTAACGGACTAGCATTTTCAGTGAACCCTTGTGCCTTTTTCATCAAAGAAACATGAAAAGTGTTGTGGATTTGTGACTCTGCAGGAAAGTCCAATTGATAAGCCACCTTACCCACTTTCTTCAACACCAAAAATGGACAAAATCACTTCGCGGACAACTTGTAACACCCTGCTAAAGCGAAAACACGAGGTGCACAGCAAACATAGTACATTGCACCAATTATAGATCATAACACAACCAATAACATTAAAACCTGAACAGAGATTACAATGTATAAAGGGTTGTGCCCAGTACAAAAGAACTTAAATACATAACTTATGCCCATAACAGAGCCAAAAATGATAGGTACAAAGCTAGAACAGTATGTAATGCATCATAAAAGTACAAATCCATCACATCTGAGCAAAAAGATGGAGTAGCAAAAGAGTCAACTACAAAAGTAGTTGGTGAGATCACAGTTGTACGACCAGTCTGAAGTTCATAAAAGTCTGATATAAGTACATAAGTCTACTGTTTATACTTACACTGCACTGAGCCCAACTATAAGCCGGTTATGTACCTGTACTACTTCCTACTCTATCGCTAGTAGGGCGCTCAAGTAATTATGCACTCGTAGAACAGATACGAGAGAGGGATAGTCTACCCTAACAGCGCTGTCCATAAGTTACCTACGGTCCAATCACTAGAACTGGTGTGATTGAATTAATAGTAGTGGAAATGCTGCGATAGCACTCAGGCATAAGTACG
>JAOXNX010000032.1:19413399-19423851 GCA_028566075.1 Solidago caesia
AAATAACACAAAAAACAATCACCATATAAATAATAATCAATGGTTGAGATTGATTTAAAAATTTTAAAAGGGTTCCTAAAAGTTCCTAACCTTTTAGGGGTTCCTAAAATAACTTTTCACTATAAGTTATATACTAGTTATTATTATATATTTTTACTTTTATAATTTGTTGTAATAACCCATTTTCTAAAAGGTAACGATTAATGTAATTTATTGAAATAACAAATGTAACATAATGTTATATATATATATATATATATATATATATAATGCATACTTATATACGCTTTCACGTACTCCACTGTTTTACAAATTTTTATATTTTTGAGTTGTTAAGGATTATAAATGGCTCAAACAAGTTTGTAAAGGTATAACTTTATAAAAGATGTTTTCAACTAAAAATAAATAAAATTATGTCAGGTGTTTCATTTAATATAATGCAAAATTTAATATTTCAATACAACAATTATAATTGAATTTGTTTAAATAATAATTGTTTTTTTTTTTGAACAGCAGAAGAAATTTTATTAAACTAACAGCTGATAAGACATCAACCTCAAACAATATTACAACGACATGAAAGGATTTTTAATCCACTCGTCCCATTCAATACTCTTTTTCTTATTTCTATGATGATACCACAACCAAGAATAATTTATAATAGAATCTACAAGTACATTGTTTCTATTCGTGTCTTATTTCTATGACGATACCACAACCAAGAATAATTAATATTTGTTATATAATTAAATAAAAAATTATTTAATAAACAAGCCAAGCTCAAGCCTCTAAAAATACTCACGAACTAAACATGAGCCGAACTTGAGCTCTCTTAAATTAAACGAGTCGAGCTTGAGCTCCACTCAGCTTGTTTACAACCTTAATTAAGACTGTAAAAGATAAAATATAATAAGAGAGAAAATTCTAAGGAATACTGAGTGAATTGGGACTTTATACGTACATAAGTTAACGAAAGTATACACAACAAACTCCGCTATACGGCGTATATACAAGTAATATAATATTACTCTCTATTAAAGGAAATCACTTTTTTTTCCAATTAATTAAATGAAAGAATACTAGCCTATCCACATCTTATTTTTCTATTAATTGCATATAGGTCCTTAAATTTATATTTTACATCCTTTACATCTTTAATAATTTTAATACAACAACAAAACTACATTCAAATTTTGTTTATGCTTTTTAAAACTTCATAAACCTCGTGATCAAAAGATATAATAATTATACGAAAATATAATAAATGAAGAAACTTGAAGATCTCCATATATTTAACATAGAGAGAAAAAAAATCTCATATATGCATTTTTTTATATTTTGGTGATGTACTTTTTTTGATGCAATGTTTTTTATTTATTTGATTGTGTTAAAGATCTATCAACGAAGTCTAGCCATTAAATTCGGTTACGTTGTTGAACTTTATATTTGATACATAATGATGAGGATGCATAAGAATAGTAATATATCGTTATTCTCAACATCGTATGTATTACAAAGTTTTAGAATATACTTCAAATGATTATTTATTATATGATAATGATTGAATGCTATCTTTTTTGAAGACATTAACTATTGGGACGTAATAAAGTTATCCATTGTATATCTGTTTTATATCTAATTATTTGTCAAATATTCAAATATAAAAGAATAACAACATAATTTTATCTTGTGGTGTCCGTGTTAAGACACTGGGTCTAAATCTAGTATACAATGCAAGACTCGCATATACCAATCAATTTGTTATCAATGTATTGTTGAGGTGACGTTCATGGTCTGTCACGAGTCATATTTGGCACACTTAATGCCCTTCGAAGATCAACTAGCAACATAAGCAAGCACATGTCAAAGATAACAAGCGAATAAGTGTGACATAACCATAACTGCCATCCGAATACACATGATTCATCTGCTTAGCGAATCTGCTGATAAACACTCTCGATATAATCTTTGAAACATAAACCCATCTTTTTCTCAAAAAGAAATTAAATAAAGATTTGTGGACGTACTATGACTGCTATCCACCGTTAACCAAAAAAAAATTATAAACCAAAATCTTGTCCCTAGACAAAGATGCAACGGCTACAGTAGAAAAGCATCACACCAGATGTGTTTTATCCAATCTAGTTTATACGAAAACGACTAAGAGATTCGATACAGTAACACCCCATAAGACCGGGATTTACAACCTCTATAGAGATTGTAAATATGGATATAACCCATGGCGAAAGTGGTAGGTTAAAATAACCAGCAAATGATAACATCCATATTCAGAACATTATCACAATAATTCTCCAATAATACAGCTGTTTACAAAATCAGATATAACAACAATCTCAAAATATTAACGGCCTCGGCCACGACCACGCCCGCGTCCACGGCCTCTTCCACGTCCAATCGCTTTTCCTGGAAAAATTCAATAAATATGAATATATTTGTCATATAACATGTTGACAGATGCATACCCTATGACCTTTTTGTGGGGCACGCCCAAAAAGTTTTTGTAATAAATCGGATTTGATGTCGTTATTTATGTGAATGGGTAGGCTAAGGTTGAATTTATCTCAGAAAAGTCAAATATAAAGACCCCACAGAGAAAAGGTCAAATGGGTTCAACAAGTTAAAAGATTTTTATTTGATGCATACAAACCCCTTAAATCGTTTATATTCAAAGATTAAATTTAGTATAGTAATAACATTGTTTTCTAATAACAGGTAATTAATATGAAATAAAAATAATAGTAAATGTTTAAATGGCCAACCCAACCCAGTACAGCCTGTTTGGACCCATACTAAAAACATGTTTCGACCTGACCCGTTTTAACCAGTCACCCAACCTACCACCCAACCTAACTTGCTAGTTGTTTATAAAAACTAAACATATAAAATGTGAAAGTAAAATATGTTCATAAATGAGACTTGTAAATACCTGCAGTTGGTTTCTTTGGTTTGACTCTGGGTGTTTCCTCAACCAGAAGAGTCTCGAGATTTAAACTGTCAGGCAGAATATAGTAACGAATGTTGTTTCCCCTGACACTTAGGTGATCTAAGGTCACTGGATTCTTACCCTTAAGAGTCAGTTTAACCGTCTTCAAATGTGTATTCATACTAATATCCACACCTGTAACATCACCATACAAGATTAAAAAATAAATAAAAAATTGGTCAGAATGTTAGCTTAATGACAGGATTTGGGGTCTTCTATAATTAACATGTGATTTGAGTTATGGGTACGTTGACTTACGATGTTTGACATTGGTCCCATTAACGAACATACAAATTATGGAAGACATAAATTAAGAACTGAATTTAATGTCTCATGTTTATCCTCACGAGCAGGTATCTTTCTTATCACATAACCTTTGGACTATTAGCTGTAATGGTTGCAACTTGCAAGCACCAACCATAATCAATGTAATCTTTAATAAATGAAAAGCGGAAAATGATGTTATGAAATCTGGACATATCCATCTTAAATTAATATCAAATGGGATACACTCCCAAATGCAACATTTCTTAGCAGGAAAGTTTTGAAACCTGCTTTGCTTTGTTACCGCTCCATGACCGTAACTTGAAATCTTGATTTAATAACTACAAATTCCATCCAAATTTTTTCGTATTTGTTCTCCTTCAAGGGTCTTGGACATAATTAATCTACCGTGGAACATTTTCACTAAACTATACACAGGTCAAAGCTTGCATTTACTTCGAATGGGGAGCATGTAATAACATTTATGTGGGTACCACGATACAGATATTATGAAAAAGAAGTCACTGTCGCAAATAACTACTTTTCCTATCTCTAGATATTTTGATATCGATATCTATAGCTATTAAGACCATCTACTTGAGATCAATTTGGTTTCTAGGGCCATTTAGGGTGTATTACTAAAAGTGATTACATAGTTGACTGACACTCAAATCTAAACCCACACATTGCCTTTATATCAACTATAGCAAATAACTACTTTTCCTATCTCTTTAACTACAACGGCTTGCATGACTTTCTACCTTTGTCCTATGAAAGAGGGCATTTTATTAATTTAGTTCTGTATCACACAAGCAACACAACCTTTGATTATAAAGGGAAACATAATATTGGTCCTACAAGATAATAGTGCCATTTTACATGATCTATTTGAAATAAAAAGATTACATAATACATAATCATCCAAAACGTGAGATTGTGATCACTCTTTCCTACATAAAATAAAAATAATTTATAATCAAAGTTTCAAGTAACATCTCAAGTGTAAAAACCATGGGTATGGAGGGAACTTATGTGGTCCAGTAGACTAAACTAACCTCTAAAACAGGTTAGATGGTGAATGCATTGTCTATCACACTTTGTGTCACATGTCCAATATCTGACTAACATTATTGAGCATACATAAAAGTGCAGGGTAAAATTCTAAGGGAAATGGGCCAAAGCAGCTTTGATGCCCAAAACCTGATATAATCATGACTATGTAAAGTGAAGACAAAGACTTCCCTATAACTGCGACAATGTGACTTTGTAACCCTTACGCATCTACAAACATGGCCTACCCTTGTGACGTTTAATCTTGAAGTGCTCTCTAGTTATATGATGATATATAGCTGACTTGATAGATTAGATGGCCCAAAATGCCACCCTCGCAGACATATCCTTTGGCTGATATAAGTATAAAAATGACTATTGAGTATTGACTATGCATTGCCATCTAAACGTAATGTAAAGAGATTGACTATAGCACTAGCCTATTATGACCACAATATTACCCACATGGTTGGCTGTTTTTATGGAGACCACATGAGTACTTCCAAGGGGGTCATGACTTTGATTGTGGAGACGACATAAGTACTTCCAAGGGGTCATAGCTTTACTGCTTTATTTATGGAAATTACACAAGTACTTCCCAGGCAGTCACTGATAAACTATATGTGTAACTCCAGAGTTCTCATGGGATCTAGTGCGCTTGTGTCCCCAAAACGCTTTGTGTCATCTAAAGAAATTCTTACTTGTGAACCCAAGCCCCAAGTATCACTCCAGTCCATGGTCGATTAGGGATTTGCCTAAGGGTGTTACGTTGACCTTTAGAATTGTATATCTTTTATCCCTTAACTATTATGAAGTTAGTTAATTGTATAATTTCTGCCTATCATTTGAATTCCTATTATACATAATATATATATATATATATATATATATGTATTCCATATAGTCCTTCACATCACCTCAGCAAATACTTCTTTAATTCCCCTAATATTTTCTTAAACATGTCATTCTGTTCTTGTCTATTCCAAATTAGCGTTCAATATGATTCATCCGATTTCCAAACTAGTGTTCAATATGATCCATCCAGTTTTGAAACCTACTTTAGTGACAAAGCATGTGGAACTTACACATACCAAAAAGAAACCAACTCTAACCTGCTAAAAAGGCTTTCACACAAAATTTCCAAATAACAATCACTGGAAGAACGAGCGATATTGAAAAATCATATATCTTACATTCTTAGAAGAATATAATTATGAAGTACGAAACAGAATTATGATTATACATTACGACCATAAGCTGAACCTTTGGTGATAACACACTATGTGTCTGTTATTTTGTACTAACCTGCTAAAAAACATTTCATATCATATATGCAGATAACATTTATTAGTACATCAAAAAATGTAATACCTTCCTATTTCTTACCAATATTATTATACAGATACAAAGCGGGACTAAAAGACTCCCTACTAAAACTAATTAATATTAATATATATGAGCTATAACCTACAATAATATGACACTGGATTCAAGTATTCAACCATATTATTAATAAAATACAATGTGAGTTTACATGACCACCGTGTCTAGGGACGCGGGTTCGATTCTTGCCAAAGGCAATGAATGGTTGAGCCAAGGAAATGCTAGTTAACCTTGATACATTCCTAGCATGAGGTTATGTAGGTACCAATGCGGTACATGGGATGAAAGGGTTCCCATCAATTTACCCTTTATATGTAGTATAGAGTTCTTGTAAAATTTTTTTACCAACACATGTCCTAACTCACCACTTTATACACTTTGATATATCACTGCCTCTGCAACAAAGTGTTTAAGTGGTGTTTTAAGACACGTGTCACCACGAGTATCATCCATATACTTTCTGGGTTAAGCTCTTTGATGCTAACACATGCCCTAATTCACCATTTTTGTGCTAACACATGTCCTATTTTACCAATTTGATACACCATTTCAAATTGATGCACAGCTTCTTCTTTTTGGGTTTCAAGCCTTTAAAGTGTGAAAAATGGTGCATCATGACATATGCCATCACCAAAATACTCCGTACACTTTCTACACTAAACTATTCTTTTACAAGAACCCTACTCTACTCACTCACTCACACAAAAATATATCATAACAAATGTCAGCACCAAAATCGTCCCTACACTTTCTACTACATTAAACTCAGTACCTTTGTTTTACAATAACCCTGCTCTAAACACGCACACACACACGCACATATACATTATATATAGGCATAGATAATCGGTAAAATTAGCAACTAAAATGCACAAATTTCAGCAAGTAAACCATAATCATCGCCACACTTTCTACGTTAACTCTTTTTATACAATAACCATACTCTACACATACACAGATATATATATATATATATATATATATATATCAAATCCGTGTAATTAATCACTAAAATAAAAAAATGCACAAATTTTCAAAAATAATATAAAGAAATACAGACCTGTGATAGTTCCATGAACAACAGTTCCATTTTTGAGCTCAATCGAAACTGTTTCATTATTCAGCTTCATCAAAAACCTGCACATTCAAAAATAATTATAAAGTAAAAATAAAATTATTTAACTATAAAATAATAAATCATTCAAATATAATCACATTAATTAAAAAATTACAAATTGTTAACAGAAAGTATAATAAGGCTTACCGGACGAGCTTCATTGTGAAGGAGACTGGAAAAGATTTAACAATTTGCCTGCCGGAAAGAAGGTTAAAAAGAAATAAAATTGAAAAGGGTTTTTGGGGTGTTAGGGCTTTGGAAACAAGAAGGATTTTTTTGGTTTTTATAATTATGGGCCGGGTTTATCTTTTGGCCCTGGAAAAGAAGTAACTAGTTGGGATGGGCCGGCTTAGGTTGCACGAAAGAAAATAAGGCCCTCTTCAAAAACATCATAAAACAACTTACCAAAAAGGAGGGTAAACAAAATGAGGAGACGAGGAGTAGCTCAAAGTTTGAGATTGAAACAATAGTAAATTAAAATGTCAAATCTTCCAACTCTAAATCTTTCGATTTCCAACAATTTGCAAATCAGGTTTGAATAATTTAGATTTTTATTAATGTATTGATTTTTATTAATCTTTCGATCGCGTGTTGGTTAATTTGGAAAGCTAGAAATGAGTTTCGGTTCTCCAACTCTAGGACGAATGTGGAATCGATCATTCTTGGGGTTAAAACCATGGGTTTCTTTTGGTATAAGCATAGAGTTAGAAATAATAGTATCTCGTGGAAAGATTGGTGTAATTTTGTCATTGTATAATCGTGTTGTATCATTTTTTCCACCCGCCTAATTTGGGGGTGTAGTGTGAATAATAGTTAATTTTCAAAAAAAAAATTGAACAATGATTCCCTCTCATTTTTACCATCGAAATTATTGTACTCGTCTTGAAATTATTGTACCATTAAAATTATTATACTCGTCTTTTTTTTTCCCCCATTAGTTTGTGAAGATAATATCGAGCCCTCTTTGATTCTCTTTCACAAGGGTATATGTATTTTCTCATATATGCTTCCTTAAAGTTAAAGGAAAAAACTAATAGAAGAAAAAATAAAATAAAAAACTACTATGCACATATATGTTTTCAATCCAAACCTTCGTTTGCCACATCTTTTTTGCTTTCAATATTACTCTTACGATTCGTTTTAATGGAGTTTTTTGTCATATATATTTTAACATTTTATACTTCCTTATAAAAATTCTTCTCCCTTTTTTTTTTGGAAAGAGTTGGAAAAAAGGAAGATGCGAAATTACCCAATTGCTCTTAATGAACTAATTATTCATAATGGAACAAATTACCCAATTGCCCTTAATGAACTAATTACCACATTGACATCAATTACATTTACATCAACCTACACCACTCGTCGCCGTCGCCGCCGCCACCACCAATAGTCGCCGCTATCACAACCGGTCTCCGCCACCACCAGATCGCCGTCGCCGCCGCATTGCGCGGGTACCCTTCTAGTCTTTTATAGTGATAATTACATTGTCATCTTGCCGTATCACTCCACTAGAAAGATAAATCATATAAGCAAAATCTAAGTACGATCTTTCATTTATAAAAACAATAGTTTTTAAAAAATGAACACTTTTAGCATGTTCAACCATGCAAGAGATTTCACCAGGGCGGCCTAGCCATGGACTAAAGTGAGGGACTGTCCAAGGATCAATTTTTTTCGAGGGACTAAATTTTTAAATTTTTATATATATACATATATAAATTTTATATTTCAACCAAATCTATTAAACAAACCCATCAATTATTTTAAAATCAAATCAACTAAGCCCACGTACAAAAAATCTACTTACACATTTTTCAGATTGTCAATAAAAAAAAATCTAACTTCGGCTGTTTCTTGAAACCATCTATTTCATTGTCAAAAGAAAGTTGCAGGCAAAGTTATTGTTTAAAACGATGATAAATATTATATCAATAAAACGATGATAAATATTATATCAATAAATATCCCCAGAGACGACTCTGCATATCACTTATTAATCAACAGGTCAAAACTTACAGGCACGTAACCATGTGACCGATACTTGCTTACGTATGGCGCATGTTAGCCACGCCTGTTACTTTTTACTAATTTTTTTTTTTAAATATATTTTTTACGGACATGCATCCGGATATATCATCATCTTTCCTAGACCAATCATCACCCAACAACTTGATCCTCTCTTAGATGAGCGTAATGAGATCGTAGCTTTATATTATGATTAAGTTTTTAACGACAAATGGAGCCCACTCTGTTAGTCTACAAATATCAAAATTGAATAACTCTGTGCATCATTAACAATAGTTTTGTGAGTATAACAAGTCTTCATTTTGTTACGATCACTATTATTTATTATCATTTAAAGTTTCGTTGAAAATTTTTCTGCCATCCATCACTCTTCTCAAATCATTCCATTTTGAACTCAAAGATAACTTTTCTAACCATGAAGTAGGCTTTGCAATTAGTATCTTCGAAATCATAATTAAATTTTATGACTTAGGAAATTATTATCATCAAGTATGTCTACAACATAAATTTGAAATGTTCCAAATCACTATACATATCTATATCTATACTCCTTAATTCTATACTCCTTAATAAAGGGGGAACCCCCTCCCCCTTTTCTCAAAAAAGCCTACTGAAGTTTCTATTTTGCCCCTATCATTTATGAACTAATTTAAATATCTCCACTTAAATACCTATAATACCCTTAATGAAATTATTTACAATATACATCCTCCAATCCTTAAAATAATTATTATTTACAATATACATCCCCAACCCTTAAAATAATTACACTGCCCTCTTTTACATCAATTATTTTTACATAATAACCACACCGCTACCGACACCGCCGCCGCCCACACCACCCCGACCACCCGTCGCCGCCACCGCCACCACCACCCGTCGCCGCCATTACCACACCGCTACCGCTATCACCACCGCTACCACCATCACCGCCGCATCGCACGGGCTTCCGTCTAGTTTGTTTTTAACAACCATAACGATCAAATTTTAAAATTAAGACATGATTTAAATTCTCTTGTTGAGTTAAATAATCATATCAACAACAACCAACCAATTTGTAATAAATTAAAGAGAAGGCACAATAAACTGTACCATAAACCATAATGTGAATAAATAAAAAAATTTCATTTTTACAAATAGCTGATGCAACACCGTGTTACTGAAACATCTATGTTTATCCCTAAATCAAATAGAAGATTACCCGCGCAATGCGGCGGGACGATGGTGGCGGTGACGAAACGTGAGAGGTGAGTGATGACTAGTGGTGGTGGTGGTGATGGTGATGGTGGTGGCAGGGTATTGTAGATATTTTAAGGGATGATGATATTTTATTAAGTGTTATTAAAAAGGTAATATGGGTATTTTAGAGAATTGAATGATAGAATACTAATAGATGGGATGGATAAAATAGGTAAATTAAGTTCTTTTGATCAATATACTATAGAAATAATATATAATATAATTAATTAATATTAATATATAAATAATATAGATATTAAATAATATGATACCAGACGCATGCCTGCACGATGCAGCGGCAATGATGGTAGCGGCGGCGGTGTAGTGGAGGCGGTGGTGGCGATGGTGGTGGTGTGGTTATTAATGTAAA
>JAOXNX010000032.1:19432985-19444237 GCA_028566075.1 Solidago caesia
AGTTAATTATGTAATGTTACTACGTTTTCATTTGCTTTCTTCTTTTTCCGTTCTGGGTTTTTTCGTTTCTCTTTTTGGGTTATGGTTTTAAATGAAGTAGCTACGTTTTTTTTTTGGGTTATAAATTTTTGTTATTCTTATTTTATTTATACATTTTTTTTTTTCGTATAAGACTTCTAGTAAGCCATTACATCATTGTTATTGAAGTGTCATTATTTGCATTAATATAGTTATTGTTATATGTTATGTTGGTATATGACGGATCAAGATATTATATCAATTTTATCAAAGGTATCTCCGTTTGTGTTAATGTAAATATTTATTTTGCGATCAACTACTTTTTAGGGTTGAAAAAAAAGTTCCCGCAACAACGCACTGGTAGATATCCCTCATTGATTACTAAGGGAAATATAATTGCAATAATAGCCTGGATCCTTGAATAAAACTATTTACTAGGTGTAAAAGTTGACAAAAACTTTTAACCTGTTTGACTAGTTCCTCTTATAGCTAAGTTTGTTTCATGCCCCTTTTGAGTTATAAAACAGCCAAATCTTCCCATTCATAAGTAGATGGTTGAAATTGCCATCTCTAGTATCTATATTACTGTTCTTCGTTGATGTGCTTGTGTATGACATTCTCTTTTTGTTAGGGTGCACCTGGAAATACTCATAACTACACCTTACTTGATGGAGAAATGATAATTGATACCGACCCGAGCACGCACAAGCAGGAAAGAAGATATCTCATTTATGATCTGATAGCAATCAACAAAACATCACTTGTAGATGTAAAACTCATTATAATCTTCACTTTGTTTTGGCACCCTTTTTGTGTGTTAATGGTCAGCTTGTTATGTCCATTCAAACTGTGTTGACCCTCTTTCTTTCAAACTTATCTTTTTGATTTGGGCATTTGGCCCATTTGATCTGTTAGAAATAAAGCATATCCCAAATTGACCCATTGGTGTTCTTCAGCTAGTTAATATATTATATCTTTCTGATTCTTTTGCTAAGATAATAAATTATTACCTTTCAGCACCCCTTCAGTAGCAGGTGGATGATACTTGAGAATGAAGTTATCAAACCACGGAACAGGGAACGAGACCGTTTGTTCAAGAGTAGAAATCCGTACTACAGATATGACTTGGAACCATTTAGGGTAAATATCATGGTGTTGATATTAATAAGTTTTGCTATATTTCGTGACTCATTTAGAACAATTAATACATTTTAGGTGAGAAGGAAAGACTTTTACCTACTTTCTGTTGTCTCTAAGCTTCTAAAGGAGTTCATTCCACGCCTTTCGCATGAATCGGATGGTCTCATTTTTCAGGTGATAATGGATTGTTTTCATAGAGGTGTCAAAATTGGCGGGCCGGACAGGTTTGTGAACTGGTCAGGGTCATATAGGGTAAATTTACATAACTTTTGAAGCATGACGGGTCTGGCCAACCCATCAGGTCTTTTGTTTTTCTCTGTGGAATTTAATAAATATGTGCTGCATATCATTACAAAAATCTTAGGATTACAGTAAAAATTCTATTTTATTCTAATAGGACAGTTTAGTAGGTTTTTTACATATTGAATACAGTGGGTGACTTTTGACACATTTGATATGCTCTCATATAAAGCTAAGTTTCTAAGTTTACCCGTATGATTTGTTACAAAATCGACCAATTTACACTAATTGGGTTTTAATGACAGCACTTGAATGGTAATTTGGGAGTTGCATTGTCCTATGAACATGTTTTTATATATGTTGTCCTTTACATGATTTATGTAAAAAGGATGTATATATTTCTCCATTGCAAAATTGATAAGTTTTTTTTTTTTTGCTGCTAGGGCTGGGACGATCCATATGTGCCTCGCACACATGAAGGTCTTTTGAAGTGGAAGTATCCAGAAATGAACTCGGTTGATTTTCTCTTTGAGGTTGTAAAGCGACATTGTTTTTAACTTTTTATTGGTTAACATTTATCTTTCCTGTTGTATTTATCTAAGAAAGCGTATATCTTGACAGCTAGGAAACAATAATCGCCATATGATTTGTTTGAATGAGCGTGGGAGAAGGAAGCCAATGGATGGAAGTCGTGTGGTTTTTAGAGGTGAGTACGCCATCTTTATTTGCAAAATTCATGTGTATTTTTTTTCCAATTCCCATGATCATGAAACACGAGCTTGACAATGACTCTAAAATGGCAATCCCTATAGGCAGAACTCACAGATGGAAAAGATCACAATTTAAGTGCCAAAATAAACCATCTCTAATTCTTCCCTTTTCTATCTATCTTCGTTGGCTTTTTTTGATCCCACACTTTTGAGTTGCAGATCCATCAGAAGATATATTCTCCTTATCTGGGAAGATAATAGAATGTTCATGGGATTCTGAGGAAGCTGTTTGGGTCTTTATGCGGATGCGGCCCGACAAATCGACACCAAATGAATTTATAACCTTCAAAAAGGTCTACTTGTTATGGTTAACAAACTGTTAGGTGGCAAATATGGTGGCCTAGCAGGTTGGGCGGGCTGGGTAGCTGGTCAAAACGTGTTTTTGTATGGGTTGAAACAAGTTGGTTGACCTGAAACATTTTATGTCTATAATTTTGGAATTCTCAGTAAATAATTATAATTATGGTGTCAAATACGATAACTATTTGTATTGGTTATATTTCTTCCTATAATTTTAGCATTTGAAAAATTGTAGCAGGTTTAATGTAATTTAAAATACACTTTGAGTGACTTCCGGTTCATTTGGCCCTCTTTCACGAGTGAGACCTCATCTAACTCTTTTAAACCCATACATTTAGTATTTCGGTGGAAATTTCCCCCTTGAACAAACATGTCTGTAAACAAAACACGGTACAGTTTTCTTGATGACCAACTCTTCTTGATTTAACAATGTAGGTTATGAGGAGCATCAAGGACAATATCACTGAAGAGGTTGTATTAAACGAGATCCACGATATCATTCGTCTCCCAATGTATGCTGACAGAATAAGAAGTGATTGCAAAACCTTTGAGAAGAATGGCAGACGGAAGTAGTAAATTACTATGCAATAACACGAATAATCTACCATAAAGATATTCAAAGAGCGGTATAGGAAACTTCAACGGGATTTAAAAATCTTATTGACTAACACAATACATACAAAGAAGTGGCTCTGATGATTGCTTGAAGAAATTGTGTACACTAGGGTGGAGCTGTCGTGCCAAATGACCATCCGATTAGCAAGGTCAATCGTTTACTTAGCATTTTGATAACGATATTCCGATAGTTTTAGGTTTAAAAGGTGTTATAGTTCTATACATGGTTGGAAGTTTTTGCCAACTTATAGACATGGTATTGATATTAGATATAGACCCTGTTGAGCATATAAACATCATGAGTATGTCGCGTCAGTTGACGTTTGATGATAGCAATAGTATTACATCAAATACGTTTATTAGGTTTTTGATGGAATCAGTATCTGTTCAAAGAATTTGAGTTGAGAATATGCATTGCCATGAAAAATGTAAATGGGGTATGCATTAGGTTTGCTTCATGGATTATTTGTAGCTCACTTCAGTTGTTTTCGTCAGCAATTTATCAGTAATTTTGTAGTCACTGTTTTACTACCAAAACTAGAAGTGTGTGGACTTCCATATGGAGTTGTAAAAGTGATACACCGAGTCAAAACTGGTATACTTTTCACTTGGTTTGGTTCTCACTTCCAAATTATAACCTAAAAGTGATTCTCGTTATGCTTAGGTCTCTGACCGAACAAGTTCTTTTACTATGAGAGTATTGTTTGTGCGAGTAGGCCTGAACAATTGAATTGCTAGTTGGAAACAAGTCCATAGTTCGAGTCCATTTCGAGGTCTGGTTTTGCAAACTAACAACATATGATTGTGGACAAGCTAAGACAGCCGGCACGACCACTACACAGGAGACGATATGGACAACGTTGCCACCATGGATTTGGTATCGTGTCATACCCGTCTCTCCTCCCCACACAGTATGTTCTAAGCAATGTCATACTCGTACAGTACCATATCCGTTCCGATCTTTTATGCATCTTGCATTTTACTTTTCTTCATTATTCATGTCAATGTATATCTTTTGGATAAGATATCGATAATTGACATTTCAATATTCAATCTTTGTTCAAGTCAAAAGATCACATAAGTTTATCAGTTTTGATGTGGCGACTAGTCTCATCACACGCCTACCTCACGTCGTTACTTTAATATATCAGAACTTTATGTTTCGTCTAAAAACGTCTAAGCTTTTGCGGCTTTTGTTTTTCAAATATCCTTAGACAATAATTTATAGGAAAATGCTAAATACAGTCAGTTAACGTGCATAAAAATATTGTACCTTTCTATATCAAAAACTCACCTTTGAATTTTATGATAAGAGTACAACTATTTTAAGCACGTTAACTACAACCATTAAAGTTATAGTTAGCAAAACCCTAATTTATATATGATTAAACTTACATTAAAAAAAAAGTGAATTATAAGCAATTTTATATACTTCTATAATTTATTCGTACTTCATTCTTCTAGATATTTAAATTACAGCATGTGTATCAGTGTATACGATAATTTCTCTCATTTTTTCATTTTGATATATGCGTCTAATCACAAGTTAGATGATTTATAGGTATAACTTTATTATAGCCAGCCATAACCTTTCTTTTAGTCTAATCACAAGATGATTTATAGGTATAACTTATAGCCAGCCATAACCTTTATTTGCTGTCAAGATAAAACATTTTGACTTGTCATGTGTGTAGCCGGCCATAACTACGTTGGATCATAGTTTTATGGTGACTTTTTTTTTTTTTTTTTTTTAATTCAATACCATAATAATTTTACTATAATTATTGATTTATTTATCACAATATATAATTTTTATAACAGAATATACAAGTCAGTAATACATATATATAGTGTTGTATCGAAAGTTGTAGTAGGTATATCACCTTCCGTTCTTAATAAATCATATGTCTCAAATAATCTAGAAAAATAATAATTTACAGTTGGAAAAAGTGATGACGAGTTATGTCTTTTTTAAATGATATAATACTACAACAATCCTCAAGTTATTCCCCACCCCTTTCAAATCATAACAACTGGTGGCTATATGTAATCCACATTCATATCCCGTAATAAAAAGCATTGATAAATTAAATGCATTTCAAGATTTTAAAAAATAAAATAAAAGAAAACTAAGCACGATAACTTGATTATTTTGATAGTTTTCTCATACGAAGTTTCAACGGACAATCGAATGATTTTGGTTACTCTCACATAGGGCTGTAAACAAACCGAATAAACATGAATGAAGCCTTGTTAATGTTCATTCGTTTAACTTAACCAACAATTTATGAACGGATTAACGAACATAAAACTGTGTTCATGTGGTGTTAATGTCGGTCCAAAAAGAAAATTGGACTGTTCGTGTTCGTTCGTTTGTCTTCATCAACGAACACAACCAAACGAACAAAAACGAATGAACATATAATTAGAAGCATTAGGCTTTAAATTCAACATTACCAATCATTCCTCTTCTAAAAATACTCATCAGATATGTTTAATTATGATTTTTTTATTAGACATTAATTCAGTTAAATAAGTGGTCTAAAAGAAAATCATGTACGTGGAATGAAAGTTAAAAATGAAAAGCGGATATGATTTTAAATTAACAAAATGATACGCTCGTCGAATGTTCAGTTCATTTAAAACACCGAATGTTCTTCTGGAAATAGTTGTTCTATTTACGAATAGGGATATGACTATGTACATCTAACTTCCATTATATTCTGCTCATGACGATATTGGATATGGTTGAGTTGTTGTTTTTAGATCGAGAGTAATTGTTGTTCACCTTCATCATAGATTAGACATTTGGTTGACAAGATTATTTTTGTATACATATGTAAAAATACAAAATAATTTCATAGATATTCTCATTTATTTAATCAAACATTATGAGTATAGTGTTTACAACATAAACCCATCTTATAGGAAATGGGAATTTATGAGTAATAAGAACCAAATTAATTTTAGGCACTCAAAGTAAAGTTGAAGTTGGCACAAGTGGTTCGCCTGCCCAAAAGAGTGGAACTGAATCCTAAGGTTGAAGTAGCAAGATCAAATTGAAGAAGATTGTTCTCTAGTTGATAACCTCCAATGACAACTGATGTCCTTGGGTTTGATCCACCATTGATGATACCAAGACATAACACGTTATCGTTTACTTGAACCATAGAGTTCGATCCAGTGATCATCCATACGACACTCTCGTTTTGTAAAACTAGCTCGATAGATGGGACCGAGGGTCCTACACGCGTGCTTAGCACATTTTCAGTGCTAAAGCACACATCAAAAGGTGCTACAGATGTAACTCTCGATATGTTTCTAGCTGCGGCCTCATTAATGTAGGCAGTAATAAGAGCAGTGTAGATTGAGGTCTCAAGGACCGTGTAAGGATTAACAGTGCTAATTTTAGTTCCGCCATTGCCTTGACTATCAATTGAGAGCAATGAAGTGTTCAAAGGTAGAGATTTATTGTTGACCCTGATCGAGCTCACACCTATAAAGTACTCGGCTGATGGCTCGCCTTGTGTGGAGGATGAAGCCGTGCTTACCGGGTTAATCAAAAGCCGTGTGGTCTGGAGTGATTGTGAAACATCAATGCCCGGTAGGAATCTATATGGTCCATCACCAAAGAAAATAACACCATCTGATGACGTCGATGACGACAAACAAATAGCAAACTTTTGGTCAAAGCTGAAAGCTGCGGCGAGCTGGGTCGGAAGCCCAATTCTGGTCCGGCCCAGCCCAGCCATTCCGGATACACCACTAGCAAGCCCTTGTAACAAGAATGTGGGTGCACATGAAAACAAATATCTAGACACATTAATGGGTCGACCAGGATTTGACCCGTCAGTTGATCGGACCTGAACAAGGTCCGTTGCCAGCTCACCACCGGTTGCAGTCCTAGTAATAGGATTGTCAGGAGAAACCCCACATGTGTTATTATTACACCCCGGTCTAGGTGAACCAAAACAATCCCCACACCCGTCGGCTCTAGCCAACGAGCAGAGAGCCGACCGACACCTAGCCGGTTGGTAAGTTGATGACACGTAGTTATTTTCGCAATCCACCCATAAAAACCGGCCACCTAGATCAACCACCAGGTTTTCGGGTACTAACGGAGTTCTTTGGTTGATTCGAGTGACATATTGGTTAGTGGTTGCATCTTTTCTAACCGGAACCACCAATGCATCGGGCCGAAAAGATGGTTGTGCATATGAGAAAGATATATAGATAAAAACAGAAAATATGAGCAAATGAACAACAGATGAAGCCATTTTTGTTGAAATAAATTATGTTGTGACAATATATGGAAATCACATTTCTATTTATAGGAAATGATTATCAACAATGTTCAGACATGAGGAAGGTTACGTGAACACAACCATGAAATATAATAAAAAGTCAAAGAAATTGATTGAAGATGTTTATTTAAAATGCTACTAATAAAATCAAGAAATATCAAGATTTGCAAAATTTGACTTGAATTTCCTTTTGATGGTTTATGACTTTATGTTAGTTAATTATATTACCTAAACATAAGATTTGTTTCTTTGAATTGTAACGTGTTTTTTAGATATCGAAATAGTTATTTTTATTAAATGCCTATAAAGTTATATATGTTAATAATAATAATATTAGAACATCCATAAGGGGTTGGTAGTGGAGCGGTATGAGGCGCGGTATCACCCCATACCGCACGGTAACACCGCCGCCGACCACGCGATATGGGCGCGGTATGGGGAAGCGCGGTATCGATTGTGGCACTAGATGGAAGGAAGGAGTGGACCGTTGAGTGTTCAACGGTAATTTTTTTTTTTTTTTAAATAGCCGGCCAAACACATCCAACAACAACTCAAACAAACAATTGAAAAAACCATTTTCATACATCCAATTCAATTTTTAACAACAACTCAAACACATCCAACAATTCAAAAAACCATTTTCACACATCCAAAAAATACCCAACACCATTTTTACACTAAATATCACAAAAACTCACTCTATATGACTAAAAAAATTGGTTCGACTTTATTGTTAGATGAACCGTTTGAATGGTCTAACGATAGTAGTCTCGAGGTTTTTGCGAACGCAATCGAGGAAGATGAGGAAATCGATACGGCGAGGTCGACACGAAAAGTAGTAAACCGAAATCGGATCAACGCTTCAGCAAGATTGCATCGTGATTATTTTTGTGACGAACCGAAGATGAAGGCGTGTAGTTTGTTTTTATTTGTTCTTTTAGTAGTTTTATGTATTTTTAAAATTTTTATTTTATATGTTCTTTTAGTAGTTTTATGTATTTTTTTAAAAATGTTTTTAGAAGTATCATGTAATTATTTTTTTATGTTTGTTAGTAATATTTTATGCAATGTTTTTAATTTTAATGGAATTTTAGTTTTAAAAAAAAAGAAAAGAAAAAGAAATTATAGTGTGGTATGAATTGTAGCACAACTATCCATTGCCAATGAAATAAGGGAGTATGGTATGAAAAAGTAAGGAAATGAGGTGTCATAAGAAGATTGGTTGGAGAGTGTGGTAAGGATTGCAGTGCAACTACTCATTGCCAACCCCCTTAGGGATGTGAAAGAACCGAAGAAACACAATAACCAAAACCAATAACACGAAACTCTTGAAATCTGAGCATAAACTTCGATAGTCTATAACTTCCTGTCAAAATCTTCGATTGAAGATCCCTCCAGTCAGATTGAAGAAATATGTAGGGGTGTTCAAAAAATTCCTAAACCGAATAACCGATCCGAAAAACCGAACCCATTTTTCGGTTAACCAAACCGTGTTGTTTTCTTTTTTCGGTTTGGTTAACCGAACTTATTATTTTATCGGTTTAACGGCTTGGATACGATTCACTATTTGTAGATTACCTTAAAAAACAAATCCAGAAAAGGGAAGAAGAAAAAAAACATAATCATGAAAAGAGTTGACAACAAGAAACACATTTTCAAAAATTGTATGTTCATATCAATTTCAATCATTCTTACTTTCTCTTACTAATACATCTAGAAGTTCAAATGTTGCAAGCAACCTTCTTTCCCTACACATTACCTCAATAAGCTGACTCCACACTCTTGGTTCGGGGTTGAACCCCATCTGCACCAACACGACCAATACCATGGCTGCATCAACAGCCTTTCCACCTTCACAAAGATTAACCAAAAGCTCATTCGACGTAGCAAAATGGGGCACAAATCCTCTACTCGCCATCACGCCTACCAACTCAGTTGCCTTCTGCAAATCCCCTAATTTGATAATAGAATTCAAGACAATTCTATAGCTTGATTTATCCAAATAAACACCTTCATAAGGCAACTTTTGTAACATTTCAAGAGCTTCATACGTTCTATCATATCTGCATAGTCCCACAAGTATAATATTATAAGTAATGGTGTCACCTTTACAAGCTTGTACTTCCATTTCTTTGAGAAACCCGATCGCTTCATCAACTTCACCAGCTCTACACAAACAATTGATCAAAGTGGTGTAACCAACCTTATCAGGGTGTAACCCCATACCTTTCATTTCATTAAACACTCTTTTCGCCTCTTGTAGATTTCCCACTTTGCAAAATCCATTCATTAAGGTTGAGTAGTTGAAAATATTCGGGCTGCACCCGTTTTTCTTCATAAAGTCAATTATATTTATAGCCCGGTCAACTTTCCCACCACGACAAAACCCGTTAATTAGAATATTGTAAGTCAACACATCTGGAACAACCTTATCTTTTGAGACCATTTCCTCGAAAAGATTAATGGCTTCTTCAAGTCGTCCTTTCTCACATAGACCTTCCATTATAGTTGAATACGTGATCAAATTAGGGTAAGAAAGTTCAGACATTTTCATCTCCTTCACCACCTCAAAAGCAGATTCAAGATTCCCGTTTCTGCAGTGATGTTTAACCAAAATGTTGAAGATGCAGGTGTTGGGATGTAAATCAAAAGTCTTTTTCACATGTAAGAGGAAACTTCTTGCTAAATCAACCTGATTTGAGTCAACCAAGAGGTTTAGACACGTGCTAACAGCTTTTAGGGACGGTTTTTCACGAACAATAGGTTGGATTGCATTGAACATCTCAACAACCCTTTTATGAAGTGAAGACTTTGAGAAATGAGTCATAAGATCAAGAAATATACTTTCATGAAACTTGCAAGTTTCATAGCTCATTTGATGAAGAACAGAATCGACATCTTCAAATTTCTTTAAGCGACCGAGCTTATGTAGTGTAACAGCGTAAGTAGAGTGGTTATGACTGAAACCCTTTTGAGTAGCTACCATGTTAAAGATTCTCAAAACACGCTGTGGATCTTTTTCACGTTTGATCAACATAATAGCTGACTCGTGAGAAATATACTTGGATCTTCTAGGGGCTTCTGTTAAAGGTTCTGTTGGAGGGTCGAGTTTTGGGGACCTGGCTCTTATGTAATGAAGAGGAGAGATCCATGGAACTACAGAAGGTTCTTTAGAAGAAGTGGAGAACCGACGAGCCGGTCCAGTAAAAAGTTTAAGTGAATTCATGACAAGCAACAAGGTTGATTTAGAAAACCGGCGTCATCATATGGTGATAATGATAATTCTTAACCGCTACCATTTTGCAGTCCAAACAAATTAAATCCTGCCAGATTACACACAAAAAACACGGGATCAAGTTAATATATATATATATATATATATATATACACACACAGCAAAACTTAACCATATACAACACTTAAAAGTAACATCCCTAGGTGTAACAAAATGTTGCAAAGTGAAAGTATCAGACATTTTATCAAACAGGTGGTGTGCATACCAAAATGGGACAAACATAAATATTATGTTGAGAAACACAAAGACATATTTAATTAAGAATTAAGATTAGCAAATGCAATAACCTAGCTAATATATCATATTGGGTAAATCAACAGCATGCTTATTGAATGAACCCATTATATACTATACACAAAATCTTGCTTATATTCTTATATATACATACATGTGTATATATATGTACAACAGTACATAAACACACACACACACACACACAGATAGAGATAGAGATATCGATATCTGGGTAGCTTACCTTGGGTCATTAGATGAAAGACAATGATCCGACAGATTCGAGCAGCAGAAGAATGGATGACCCATTATTTGATTCGACCCGTTCATAATTACGTA
>JAOXNX010000032.1:19444337-19455832 GCA_028566075.1 Solidago caesia
TTGATCCAATCCAGCTATCTTCAAATGGGCCTGATTTGATTTAGTGTGGCCCATCTCCAGTATTGGGTTCGTATCATTCTCACATAACTGCAATTACACATACACAATGACTCTAAATTGTATGAAAAAACAAGGTTACAAGAAAACTCTTGATGGTTTCAAGCAAAAGGAGCAAACATGCAGTTTCTGAATGAGTTTGTTAAAAATAAAAAAAAAAGGTTTGTGAGTTTGATTAAAAAAAAAACGATTTGTTACTTTATGAAAGAGAAAAAGGTGCCAGACGCGGTGAAGCTAACCGAGAGTCCCAACCTTTTGCCTTAACCCAGACACCGCCGCTGCCTAGCCGTGTATTACCTGCGGGGGTTGCCCGCACCGACTCCCTCCTCTCTTATGGAAGAGGAAATTTAGGAATTAAAGAAGAGTTTCCAGTTTTGCACATGCCAATTTTCCTTGTATGATGATCATGATATAAGGGGGGACACAACAATTCTATCTTCGGATTCAAATGCAACTCACGTGAGCTTTTTCAGATTCAATGATTTAAAATATGACATTTATTATGCTAAACCCGACCATGACCATATGTGCAGCATTTGAATTATCATTTATCATATAGTAGGTTTGAACAAGGTCATGTATGTTTATATTTAGTTGACTGTATGAAAAATTTTTACCATCATATGTTTCGGACAGGGATCACATGTTTGCATGATCTCAAAGTACTAATTCATCAACCATGATCTTCAATTAGTGTCAAATAATCCAAACAAGAATCTGCCTCCATTGGAGTCTCTACAATGAAATTTATAGAAAAGGTTAAAAGCCTAAAGCATAAATGGCATCAGAAAGCATAGATGGAATCAGATAAAAACCAATAATCTTACCTCCTACTAGATATATGCTGTCCATGTGTTGCTTGGCAGTTGTGGCATGCAATACTGTAAAAACAAAGAAAGTTTTAGTTGAAACGATTGTTATAATCAACCCTAAACTTAATTCCAAGTCAAACAACCTTTCTTGTATGGACCAATCGAAGGACAAAACTCTTGTATGCATATATCATTGTCAGCACCTATGACATAAAACTTTACTCGGAACTGCAAACACAAACTGTTATATTTTGCAAAACAGAACTAAAAGAACTCAACTAGATCTAAACGAAATATACTAACCGCATCACATGCAGCTTGAAGTGTGGTCAAATCTCCCCAAACCTTGTCACTAAACACGATATTAAGTTACATTTAAGACATATTGTTGCATATATATATATATAAGATAAATTATATATGTACTTACATAGACATGTTTCTGCAGTACTGGAAAAAATCACCACGGACTTGACTTCTGTAGAAACTTGGCATTTCTTCCAGCTGTAATTTTTCAAGAAATTTAAAAACTGGTTCGAAAAATTATGACTTTTCAAACACTACAAGGGATGGCAATGGGGCAGGGATAACCGGGGATCATAGTTCCCACTTGCAATCCTCATACCCATCTCCATCGGGTATTGGGGATATCATATTTAAATAAGCATAAATTCCCTTAAATAAACTTGATATACATATATACTTTTGAAGTGAAAGCTAACCAAAAGAATGTGTAGTCTGAACTTTTCACTCATAATGTATAACAATAACTCTATATACAAACTATCATCCATGTTAAGTTATGGATAAACAAAGTGACATATAAGAAGTTTTCAACAAAAAATTCTAACAAAAAGTTAAAACTTGAAGTGATTATATATATATAGGGAAACTTTCAAGTGAGAACACGTTTAAAACAAGAACGGTGATAACAGGGGGTAAAATAGGAATTTGAACATTTGATATGGAGGTTTTTTTAACCTTTTTTTTATTAATTCAAAAATATAACCACCTATTGAGTACAAACAATACAAGCAAAAAAACATATTTTCATTTTTGATAGACACATTTTCTACATAGAAAAGAACTATAAATTTGCAATTTTCGAATCCAGAATGTTTAACTTTTAAACATACATAGCATGCTATTATTTATAACCTTTTACTCTTTTTAGTTTAAGATCTATTACTATAACAGAAAAATATGGATGCACAAACTAAAATGTTATTCATCCAACTCATCTTTTTTTGATTTTACATAACTAAAATATAAGCACAATATATATGTTATGCATCTTATGTTTGAAAAAATTATCATACGGATAATTATCAAAAAAAATTTGATGAATGCAAAATATATAAATTTGATGGATGCACAATATTAAATTTTGAGCATCTATTTGATGGGAAAAAACAGAAGTTTGAGCATCCATAATAATTGAACATCATGAAAAATAAAGAGGGGGCAGTTTTTTTAATTAAAGTGAAAGGCAGTTGCCATGAGCACGTGGTTGCCATACACGCGTGGTGGGGGAAATAGGGGAAGTCTGGGAGAATCCAAAAAATTGCATTCCCATTTTGCCCTTTTGTCATATTTTTAAGTTAAAAAAAACTGACAAATTATTATAACCATAGATTAAATTGGATGTATTTGAAAGTGGCCCTATATATATATATATATATATAGATGTATAAAATCTTCGGATTCGAGTATGAGGATTGGAGATTTATGGGTTCCCATCCCTGCCCCATCCTCGTCGGGGGTCTATGTTACATCCCCATACCCGTCCCTATCCCCATTCAAAATCGGGTTCGACTATCGAATTTCCTAACAGGTTCGGTTACTTTTGCCATCCCTAATAACACTAGAGATGATAAGAAAGTTATTACCTGATATCTGGTAGATTTTCTTACAAGTCCATGGTGTTTTTCATCATTCAAAACTTGGTCGCTAATTGTGCGGTATACGCAATTACCATCCCCGACTATCCTACGCAACTCAAACCCGAAAAACTGAAGCCTGGATCAAATAACTCACACGTACAAGCATTAGATCAAACAGATATATATAACTATCTAACAAAATTGAAGTAATGTGTAACACCCGTCTTTTAAAATAATAAAATACAACTATCATTTATTTGTATTATATATATTATATGTATATTAAAACAAATAAATGAATACATTAGACAAGGAAGATTAACACTTTAGGATAGATATAATCTTGTTAGTGCTAAAACGTGGCAAATGAAAAATAATGCCAGCTGTGAACTCCAACTTTATCATCACTCTTAAGACTTCCTTTGTAACCCTTTCTAAACGCTATTCTATTCTTTCCATTCGGCCATCATCTTTTATATTTAAATTGTGGAATCAATATTAGTTGCTAAGAGTTAATAACAATAATAATAATCAAGCTAATTCTTGCCAAGTAAGAGTGTACATTTAATTAGTGTGGGTGTGTGGTTCGACCTCAAAAAGAAAAGGAAGAAAACCAAGGCTGAATATTTTTGAGAAATTCCTAAGCTGCTTCGAGGTAGTGATTAGTATAGAATATACTGTTGAATTAGGGGGTTAGATATCTCTCATCATGTGCTGCTCTTAAAAATCCGAACCCACCCTTCGGTTATTTTGTTACAGCTGTTGTCGTTTTGGTTTTAATTATGTAGAATTTATGATGTTAATATGTTGAAAAATGAACTTGTGATGTTGTGTATGCTTTTAGATACTTTAGATGCTTATTCAAATAAGAAAAACAAATAATAAATAATAATAAAAAAAAAGTGTAACTTTTGGGACGTTTCATATTGCACCTGGATGATTGCCTCAAGACATGATATACCGACTCCTTCTGACCTTCTAAATAGGAATAGATGTTCGAGCAGAACTGTAAACAACCAGAATTCAGTAACATTTCCTAGATTAAATAAATAAATAACAGTAAATCACAAGAACTTGAATTCGAATTTACCTCTAGAACTAGGGAATCTGCCCACGTTATCCTCATAGTTTCAGGGTCCACATCCATGTAATGTAAAGGGTTGTTAACCCCCGTAGTTTTTGGGGGTATATCTTGGATGGGATAAATATCGCCCACATAAGCTGCTGAAGCACACAGGTACACCACTGAAAACACAACAATTAATTTTAGTTGCTATAAATATGATCAGAAATATAAGTGACCAAACACAATACAACAAATGCAACATAAACAATTTACCTCTTCTAAACGGTTTCGCACAAGGTAGAAATTCATAAAAACAATTATGTTTCTCCCCAACAACTACGATTTTAATATTAAACTGAAAAGAAAAAAAAAATTCACGTTAGGAAACCATATTTGAAAGAAAGGGAGGTGATTTTTCTACTAAAGATTTTACTTTATCTAATACAAACAATTAGTTATATATATCTAAAGATTTTTCTACTAAAAAAAATGACTTACTAAATCCGAAGCTGCTTGGGCAACGACATTGTCTCCCGAGATTTTACCGCTGCACATAATAAATTACCGTTTACAAATACAAATTATAGTATATATATACATAGAGAGTTGAGAGGGAGATAAACATACCTAAAGAAACAGTATATCGTAACTACTTACCCCGTGAATAAAGCAAAATAGTCTTCGAAATCGCCGTCGACAAGTCTACAGTAAAATCTGGATAGAAGATTGAGCTACAGTATAATATAATAATTAGATGTTACTTATGGGACTTTGCAATAATGTTGTGTCATTAAAAGTTTAGATAAGATGCTTTTTACCTGATACCCAATGGCTTGCCATATGAACAGGTGGTATTTCGTAGTACCGAAAATGTAGTTGCTCAGAGAATGGTAGATACAACGAGTTGCTTCATGATACTCTATCCGATGAATCCCAAAATATCGCATCCTAAGAAATTAGATAATAGATGAAATGCATAAGCTAACAAAAATAAAAAGGGAGTGGATGAAATAGCTGTGTGCTCATCTTCTTTAGTTAATCACATATACTAATTTGAAGTAAAGAGTTTTTTATTTCAAATGAACATTTAAATCCTCTTCACTCAAATACTAATATTAATATAATAACAAAAAAAACTCATCAGTCATCACCATTGGCTACATTGACCCAAAAAAAAAATGGAGAATACTAGTTATTTATTATATTATCGTCTTTTTAACAATTTCTTTCTTTTTTTGCACATGATCTTCACTTGAAATATTATGATATTACACACATTCTACAATATCCGTGATTTATCAACCTTAATTCAAAGCAAACGGTTGCAAAAAACGAGTTTTCTATTACGAACCGGTCGTGCGCTTCTTTATATTAAAATGGAGAATCAATTGTCAACTTTTTTGAAAAAATGGAGAATACTAGTTTTCTATTACGAATGGGTCGTGCAAACGAGTTTTCTATTACGAACGGGTTCGAATCAATTTTATTTCCCTTTTTAACAACCGTTTGTATGGTTTTTACACCATAGTGGATAGCCTAAGCCAACCCCCAACCCCTTAAATCTGTAACAGGAAAAAAAATTAAATTATTATACCTTAATAGCATTTTTTCCTCTTCTGCTACTGGATCCACAATGCCATCCAACTCCTCAAAAAGTTTTGCACATTTCTGTGTATGTTATAATAAAAAGTAATAATTGTCAACACAAAACGAAAAAAAAATATCTTAAAAGATATACAAATTATCAACAAAAAAAACAGAAAAAAACCTTTGAAATAACAAATTAAACTTACTTTTAGATGTGCTTTCCGCATTCTAACTTCAGAAGACATTATGGTGGTGTGGCCGCGGGCCATTGGTATATAGTAGTGGAGAGCGGTGATGGCCGGCGGTGGTGTTACAGTGGTTGGATGGTGATTCGGCGGCTGCGGCTGCGGCTGCGGCAGTTGGAGAGGGAGTAGGGTTTTTGTTGTATGTGTTTTAGGATGTTGAGGGTATTTGGCCTGCTTTTCAATTTTGCTTGTGAAAAAAGAAAAATATTTGTTTGAAAAACTTTTGTAAATCTAGAATTATTTTTTTCTATAAGCATATGTATGCAAGTATTTTGTAAATCAATGTTTTATGGGATAGTTGATGATCAAATGTACATAGATAGTCATATGAACATGTGTAATCAATTATATAATAAATGATAAATGATTTTACTAAAATATCCTTTTAATTTTAATTTTAAAAAAGTTTTTAAAGGTTCCTGACCTTTTAGGGGTTCCTAATATATCATTTACCTATATATATATATATATATATATATATATATTATAGGAAATTGTTCATGTAAAAACCATTTGATTTGAAAAACCATAAACACATTTAAATTATAACTTGATATGTTCATATTTGAATAGTATATGTGAACAAACTCGTTCACATATAAACAAATCAAGGTATACTTAATATTACATATGTTCATATGTAAATGATTATCACATGAACCTTACCTTATATCTATATATATATATATCATTCATCATTGCTCATTATATATATATATATATATATATATAATATACATGTACAATTTAATTAAATATTCTCACAAATTAGTTATACATGAAGATACTCTCTCATAAAACTTTAGGTGAAAACGTACAATTTTGTCAACGCAAAATTTCTCGAATCCATTGAGAAATTAGATGCATTAACTTATTCTAGGTGTCTCCGATGATGCATGTAGGTTGTGGCCCCCTAAAAATTTGTCTTGCTGTTTAAATTTGTATGTCAGTTTACAAATTATATTACAAAATTTAATAAAAAGTAATTCTCTAAATAAGAGTCTTTATATTTAAGTTAGTCCAATAAATAAAGTAGTTCAAGTTCTCTATTCAAAGTTCTAAGAGAAGTCGTGATTCTTGAACATTATATGCACAGGCATACATGAATATATATGTACGTACACACGGTTTTATATATTAATTTGACTTTATGGGTTGATAGGAAGTCTACATATTCTTTATGCCGCTTCTTTAAAGAAAATCCAAAACTTATTAAGAAAATCTATTCATTATATGGGTTACAAATGAAATTGGGGTCCATAAGAATAAGAGTACAATTAAGGCAACTTTTTCAAAGCAGCACACCAAGAGAAACCTCCATTACAAAAGGTACGTAGGAAAGCACAAGCCCACAATACCAAAAGAAATCAAGCTTTATGAGGTTCCTAATCGGACCATATTTCATCCACTTGGAGTTGACAATACTATCCAACGAGATTTTGTTTCTTTGTGGTAGCTAGGGGCAGTACACTTTGCAGGGTGTATTTGTAATTCCAACCAGACATGTAACATTGCTCATTGATATATTGAGTTACCGCCAATTTTACCGATCATATGTAATGTATCCCCCAAAAACGTCCATCAATGCGTTTTTGGTGCGATATCCACCAGATCACCCACTGGAGTCGATAATCCCCACCATGTTGCTACTTCTCCGCCCGGACTGCAAATTCATGCCAGCCGTCGTGGAGTAAGCGAGTCTGCAACACAAGGTGGACCATCATCTATTGTGGGTATCGACTTCCACCACCCTCCATTCCCTTCTTTCCACCATAGGCAGGCTATCGTACTTTGTCTTCCTCGGTAGTGCAAACCGATGTTATACCTCACCCAAGTATGATAGCGGCATAACCACCAATAACCATCCACTTTCCCTCCGATGTTGCCTCTTGGAGAAGAATTTCCACCCAATCGCTACTTCTCCGCCCCGGTATGTTTCACACCCCGTCTCGGTGGAATTGTACGGAGTGGACAAAATTAGAATCACAATCACACATTATAACAAACGGCATCTAAAATGAGACCTTTTTAAATTACCATTAATATAATTTCATTGTATTTCTTCCAAAAGATAATACGAGTTCACAATGATGTACAAATGAGATTCTTTTTAAACATAATAATATTAACAAACAAAACATCTCCATTTGTATTCTTCTGGTATGTAATTGTGACTCCAAAAATATGCATCACGTATATGCATCAAATAGCTCAAGTATCTCAGAATACACATAGAATACGTCAACATAAAGTTGGTGAGCTCATAGGTTTACACTAAAGATTACCGTGGATCACAAGATTTTTCAAATGATAAGTACGCATACAATATCATAAAAATAATTAGTTAAACAATAAAATGCTATGCGTATGTCTTGAACCGATACCCTAACAATATAAAGTTTACCCCTCTTGTGGTGCTTTTTTTGCTTATTACACCACGCTCATATTCAAATATTATATGTCCGTTGAGCAATAATGCGACTATGCCGGACAGGGGTGTCAACCCAAATAGTATTATTTATAATATTCGTGCTGCCTTTTCTCGATTCAAGTTCTCAGGGGATTTCAAATTAGGCAACAATATATGTACATAAGCATACATAAAACACTTGTGTCCATAAAAATTAACAGCGTATTCTCATCCCAAAACAATTTTTTACAAAAATCTATGAAACCCACCTTGGCAATGAAAGTAAGATTGCAAATGCAAGAGATGACAAGCAAGTCAATTAGCCAAAATGAGAGATCCTAAACAATAATGATTTGATTTATAATATGTCCAACTCTTAAAATATTTATTTAAAATGGTGTTATTTATTAATACGCTTGTTAACGTAATTAACTTTGAAACCTTTTTGATTTATTAATCTTTTTGTAAAATATCCTTTCACAATTTATAAAATTTTATATATTTAAATTACTTTTGTATTGTATAAATAATCATTGAAAATGTATTTTGAAATATATAAAAGAAAATTTATAAGTTTTTAAATTAATATAAATATACACAAAAATGTATTTTTAAATGAACATGTATCCAAAATGGATACGAAAGTATTCCTATCTAAGACGATAAATATCTTAATTAGATTATTAAAGAGATACCTTAATGGTAGATTCAAAACCAAAACAAATCGAAAAGTATTACGAATACGTATATATATATATAGTAGAAGAGATACCTTCATGGTAATGTTTAAAAAAAATATGCGTACATGTTATAATGATTCATTTCACCACTTTGGGCAACACAAAGGAGAGACTGTGAAGTGAACGGGCCGGTGAGTTAGGATCTTTTGGTCAATGACTGTTCGTTTTATCCAACTCAATCCGACCACGTTAAGCCGAAGATATCTCTCATGGCCTTTCTTACTAATGATGTATGAATCGTATAGTATAAAATAATATTACATAAAATAGCATTTATAAAGGAAAGTATATATATACATACATATATATATATGTGTATAAAGGCAAGTATATATATATATACATACATATATATGTGTGTGTGTTTGAAAAGTACCTTTAAAACCTCTTATATAAATATATGAGTCAAACAAACAATTAAAATGTCATTATATTTGCAACGTCAACGAAAGACGAAATAATTAACGAAATAATGTTAATAAGTAAAGATGGGATAGTTAAATATAAACATATGTATTTGATTATAGATATACTTATATATGTACATAAAAATGTCTATTAAAAGTATTTAATCTATGTATGTAACATAAGTGCCAACAATTCAATTATCCTCTAAAAGTATATTTAATGTTTTTATACGTATAAATGGATAATTCAAGTATAAAACAAGTTGACAAACATATTAACACATAACAAATAATCATATAATAATGTAGCAAAGCTAGTAAGGTTTTATAAAAACACTTACAAAGGTATAAGGCTTTATAGTTTATAGGATCAAATAACAACACTCTTAAGAACATCATCACTTGTTGAATGAAAAAGGCTATAACTTGGACTTAAATTGCTTGATTTTCTTGTTAAAGAGTACCAGCCTTCATGTGGGCATGATAGCTAGCTTTTCATGAAGATTTGAATGCTTGAACTTGATAAGAACTTTACTTGATCAATCCTTGCACTTTAAAGATCAAAGTAACACTTTTGCATAGAACTTTCAAGAGTTCATGCTTATTATTACAATAAAGGGGGAGGGAATTAAAGAGTTGTGGTATTCCAATTGGAGGGAGAAAGAATTTTGGGAGGTTCAAGGATTTGTGAAGAACAAAGGTTGGTAGTGAACTTGTGTTCTTGAATGGTGGTGAAGTGATGGTGTACTTGTGTTCTTGAATGGTGATACAAGGGAATTGATTTAGATTATAATCTTGAAATTCTCTCTTCCTTCTTTTGATGTGTGCCAAAATTTCGAGGGAAGAAACGGGGGACATTTTGTGTAATATCTAGCCTAGATATGGTGTAATGAATGGTGGCTAGTTAGCGGTTAAATTGTGGTGTGATGGAGGGGATTTCATGGGATTTGATTGAGTAAGAAAGTCTTGCATTAAACTAGTTTCATTTTCCTTCTTTTTCTTCATAAAAGTCGAATTATATATATATATATATATATATATATGTATAAACTTATTTTGTCAAATCTTTCTAATCTATGTGTATGCATGATTCTAAAGGTGGTAACTAAATGAGTTTTTTTTTTCTAGAGAGGTTCATAAGTAATTAAGAAAGTTTAAGGCCAAAATTAATGTTTTAGTAACTAAACTAGTTACTAGACTTTTTAATTTGCTAATTACTCATCATCAAGGATTTAAAACTCGCTAAGGTAGTTTAAATAATAGATTGATTAACACATAATCAAATAAGAGCTTAACATACACTTGATTACTTAATCATGTCTTAACTAGCTTAATTAACTCTTAATTAAAGAAATATTAGCTGAATTAAACCTAATTAAGAATCTCATTAACCATAATTTTGACAGATGTCACAGTATGCATCATGATGACTTGTTCCATACTGGCAAATACTCTTGATCATGATTGCAAGAAGATCTAGGATGCTGAGTCATTACCTACGTCGTCATCATCACCATCGCCATCATTTTCCAAACTCATCAGCCGACTCTACATGATGTTTCCCAGCTATTCGTTGAAACATTCGTTGATGCATTTCTCCCTACTTCTGACTTTTCCATCACGAGTTTATCTGAAACTCATGTCATCAGTAGTGTTTATTTGACCCATCAATACATTATTCCACATTACCATTATGGACCATCACCAAATGTGGATAATGACTTCACTACTATTGGACTCATCATGCTCATTTTGTATCCTCCCCACATTAGCTACCGTTGATATCACTCAGGGGGAGCGAATCAATGAGCACACCAGTTTTCAAAAGTTCAACTTATATCCACTCTAAACATCTAGAGAAGAGAACAAATGAACTCAACAAATCATTTATGTATCCACTCAACAAAAAGAAGAGATCAAATGATTCCTTGCTGACCTCAGCATTTGGCTCTACTCGCTGGGTCAAAAAGGTTCAAGTCGTTCGTTCAAGCAAGAAAGAGGGTCGTTGGATCAGCGTACATCAAATGTCACTGACTGAATTCGGCTAGAAGACCTCCATTTAGTATACAGAATGTCTTAATTTTGTTGTCAATAGTCCTTTGTAAATCCTTTCATAACTATAAATGAAATGATTTGTGTCCATGTACTTTAATTTTCTTTTGGTTAATGAAAGAAGAAGTTGATCTCACTTATCATTAACCATGCACATGTTATAATTACATAAGAGGGGGGGGGGGGGATTGTTAGGATGAAAATCCCAATAAGTAATGTAAATATAAATGTACTCG
>JAOXNX010000032.1:19468007-19482610 GCA_028566075.1 Solidago caesia
TGCTTTCATTGAGAGTCGAACTCAAGACCTCCCGCTTACTAAACGGGTGCTCTAACCAACTGAGCTATGAAAGCAAGTTGGTATCCATCCCTGATTTTTTTTTAAATTTTATATTAGTCTATCACTTTCTGACCAAAAGAAGTGGATAAGGGTAAATGGTGCACTCATATTTGGCTGCATATTGTACCTGAAACAATCCTACAATTTACAGTTCTAGGCTTTCTAGCTACGACTTCGAATAAATGTAACATACTACTAATGAAAATGAAAAAATATGTATATGACATAGAATGCTTCTGATAATGTTCTCCACAAGTATGTGAAGACTGAACTTGAAAACTAGAACTGAGCATCAAGAGTTTCAATCCCTTAAAAAAGAATAGATTATAAATTGCTTTCATTGAGAGTTGAACTCAAGACCTCCCGCTTACTAAACGGGTGCTCTAACCAACTGAGCTATGAAAGCAAGTTGACATCCAGCCCTACATTCGCATTTCATTCTATTAAACTAACATTTTTTCACCACAAAACAATGAGGAGCAGGAAGCAGGTTCGTAAATCATTATAAGAAAACATCATGGCTTATGGATAAAATCAAGGAGTTTAAATACATAATTAAACGAATTTTACACCACGTTACACTAAAATTATGGAGAGAAAATTTGTTCAGCGGGTTAGACTATGTAGGCTCCCTTGCCACAAATTGTGGATAACGGTACAATGGTGTTATACTATTAATCTGCATATTGTACCTGAAACAGGCAAATACAGTTCGAGTTATGATTCAAACTACCGTAGCATATCATTAAGAGGAAAATATGTTTATGAACTAGTAGGTTTATAAAATGTTAACGTCCTGACAAATATTAACAAGGTTTTATCCATAGGAGATGCTCTCTAAAGTATGTGAAGCAAAGACTAGGCTGGAAGTGAACATTAACAGTTTTAGTCCCTGAGATAAAAACGACATAAAAAATGATTGCTTTCATTGAGAGTCGAACTCAAGACCTCCCGCTTACTAAACTGAGCTATGAAAGCAAGTTGATACACACCCTTACATTTGATCAAACTATCATTTCCCACCACAAAAACTGGATTGGGTAGCAATGCTGTACCACACTCTTTTGTTGCATATTATATTACCTGAAACAGTCCTACGAGAACATTACAGTTTCTAGCCATTGTTCCAAATACCATCACATGTCAAAAGGGAAACATGTATAAGAATAATGGTTTATAAAATGTTAATGCTACATGTGGTTTCATCCGGATATGCCTTTAAATGATTTATCTATGAATGATGCTCTAAAGTCTAGAATATGTGAAACAATGACGTACACAGGAAACCACCACCAAGGTGGCCTAGTGGTTAAGCATCCTGATATCCTCACAAGAGGTCTTAGGTTTAAACCTTCCCATCTTGGGGTGGCCATGAAAAAGTCGGAAACAGTCACAGCCCCTCCCGTTTACCCTTTTTTAATGATATACACTGGAAATTATTATTAACAATTTCAGTTTCTGAGATATAGACGAAATAAAAAAAATGTTTGCTTTCATTGAGAGTCGAACTCAAGACCTCCCGCTTACTAAACGGGTGCTCTAACCAACTGAGCTATGAAAGCAAGCTGATATACATCCCTACACACCCTTTAAATTTTATGAAACTATCATTCCCCACCACGAAATACAGATAAGGGTCCAATGATGCTGTGCTATTTAGCTGCATATTGTACCCAAAACAACAGTTCTAGCTATATTAAGAATCAAGTTAAATCAGCAAACCGTGAATGTATTCTCATAACTACTAGAACATACATCAACAAAGATTTGCGGGGAAAAAAAACTACAAAAAAGGTGGCCCTAAGCAATGCTTTCAGCAGTTGGATTAACTAGTTTCAGACCCCAGCTCATGTCCTCACAGTGTCGAATATGAGGGACTACTGCACCAGTATCAATCCCGGTTCTCTTTTTGCAATCGAAAAAGGGTGGAGCATGAAAACAAGGCTCAATTGACATAGCCCGGGTGCAGGCCGGATTCGGGGTTGTTTCATTCTCAGGTTTGTACAAGATCCATGGATTCAAACCTCCAAGACTCTGAGCCACATAACCAAATGTTGACCATGAACTAGTGATTAGCTTATCTGTCAAACTCAGTAAGTACATTTCTGCCCATGCTTTCCTGTGATGCATCTTCTTTTCGGTTTGTTGATACCCTTCGTGGCTCGGTTGAAAAACTTCAATCAATTCCCCGGTTACTGTTGCATGTTCCCAGTACATATCTCTTATTTTCTCGAAATAACCCGAGCTTAGAGAAGTCAAAAGAACAGCTTTTGATTTTTGACTCCCAGGTGAGGTGATGAAAGATTCATTCGCGCTGATTTCTGGAAGTAAATTGTTGTCTAAAGAACAAGCGAGAATTTGATCTAGTACATACTGAAACGGGCCAACCCGTGTATCAAAAACTCTGACCTGGATGCCTATTCTTTCATCTGCTAGTGCTAGATAAGAATTATAGTACCTCGATATAAGCCCCCAAATGGGATTCGTGGGGAAGAATAAATATCTGCCTAAGAAATGGAAAACTGCTTCCTTCTGGGGGAACAAGTTATGGAGTTCTTGTTCAAACGATGGCATCAGAAAAAGAGACGGAATGAAGTAATTATCAGATTTCATGATCACCCATGGTATGTTTTGAAGAAAGCTTTGATCTTGATCACAAAAGAAAAGCTTATCATGAACATCATAATCATGGACCAGATGAAGATAAACATATGGTGATGTTGATGACGATGAATTTTTCGACGTCTTTAAAATATTACCGAAACACTCTGGGGATTTCTGATTCAAACTCTTGAATTGATCGATTATTGGAAAATCGAGAGGAAGTAACCAGGAAGCTTCTGGAAATGGTTCGCAGAAGAGATCATCCAAGTCAACTCCACGATCAACAAGCAGGACACGATCTGTTAAAAGAGCATAGAGAAACGCTGACCCCAAAGTCAAAATTCGATTCCCAAGGCCGCTGAAGGATACCCAAACCAGATAGTTACAATCGTCATCTTTGGTGAGCTCACCGGACCTTAGTTTTGCTACGGTTCGGTTGTACGACTCTGTGTAGGGTCCACAACGTTTGTGAAGCACTTCATATCTTCTTAACCTAGAAATGAGGTAAGGAGAAGGTTTTAAGGGTGATTCTTTGCGGTATGATGCTACTTGGTACCTACTGAGGCAAGAATCTTCATCAAATTGACTAGAAACTAGGCCATTATTAAGTAGCTTGTCATCATGCTCAAAACCTGAAGAATGTAGCTTCTTTTTGTGCTTCACAAATGATGCCAATGGATCATCTTCTTGACCTAAATCTAGTACCCAAAAAAAGTGTCGTAAATAAAAATAACCAATTACACAACCAAGTCTGCTATTAAAAAGAACTAAGATTTCACCAGACACTATAAATCATATATTACGGATGAGTATGGGAGCAAATGGTTGAATGACTACTACTAGTCTACTACATCAGTATTTTGGCATCAACTATTTACATTGTTTGTGTGTTAATCTATAAGTGACTATTGTAACATTCAATTACCACTCACTGCTTACAAATGGACACTATTTTCTCGATGGACGATTTTAACCGGTAACTAAAAGGGCAGTCATTTCTTACATGTTCCATCATGCTATAAATTCTATTACTACTTTATTCTCTTTTCAGGATCAAGCAGAGAAGAAAGAAACCACAATCAATTTGATACCATTTTTAAAGACATAATTAAAATCGTTTGACTTCTTCCAATCAATTACGTCAACACTTCATCAAGTTCATTAAAACCAAAAAAACTCCCTACAAGCAAGTTTTTATTACGAAATTCTAATCCATAAACTTACATCTTCTAAATTTTGATACATGGCACGTCAATCCTCTTGAATATGATTATATTGATCCTCATCTAGACTCAACAAATGTTGGCCAGCACAACAATTATTTCGTGTGTGTGATTATCCAGCCTAACAATGTTATCAAAGATCATCAAAAAAACATTTTTGCAACATGCAAGAAAATATCTAAAACTTCATGGTCAAACTTAAACATCGGATCCTCTAAAGTCTAAACTATACTAAATGAACCCTCATATACATCAATAATAGCAATATATATTTCAAAATTGTCTAATTAAAAAACTTTACTTTATTTTGGAATGTTTAAAATTTAAATCCATCTCAAATATGCTATATATTCACTTGTACTTCATTCTATACAAGTTGCATAGTACACTAAATTTAATCATTTCAATCAAAACAAAAATATATAAAAAACAAAATGTAATGCAGAAAAAAACAAGTAGCTAACAATTAGATTACATTAAATCCCATTAACACAATCATAATAACAAAGAAAAAAAAAACTCATTTCGTTCCAAAATAAATGTCCACCTCCCTAATTTTTTTTGTCCCAAAATAAAAGTGTCCGCTTTCAAGTTTTAACTGATCAAAAAATAAATGCGATATCTTATTGGTTGACAGTAAGTTTTCTAAAACGTCTATAACATAGTGGACACTTACTATGAGACGGAATGAGTATATATACAACATAAATGTGTGTGTGTGTATATATATATATATATATATATATATATGTAAGTATACCTCTGGGAGGGGCCATATCAAGAACCCTAGTAGCATCAGCAACATTCCATATATTATTATCACTATTTGGTGAAAAATCCTTGAAAATGACAGAAATTGAAAACAAAACAGAAAGACCCATCAAGCAAACAATAAAACCCCCCATTAATTTCAAAGGATTCAGCCCAAATTTGGTGGCTTGATCATGAGATACGACGTCGGTTTCAAGATCCGAAATCATGGGCGGATCACTTGGATTTTTGTGTAATCTTCTCATATCTACCATATGGGTATGCAAGAAATGAAGTCAAAAGTGTTGACTTATTGTAAAGCTAGTTTCTCAAACAGCACAGTAATGAATGCGGCGAGAAAGATTTCAGCAACAACCATTGAAAAAGTAAAGATGATTTGTCTCTTGGGGTTTTGATTTTTGTTTTGTTTGGTTTGGTTTTGATTTCTGAGAATGTTTGTAAGGAAATTAGTTTTGCAGATGAAGTATGGAAAAGGGTTATTGCATTGACTTTTGGTAAAATCCCTCAACTGATTTGTTGGTGGTGGTCTGGGAAGAAAAGAGGGGGGTGGCTTTTTACTCTTTTGCCCATCACGTTTTAGGCACATGACCATTTAACGTCCAAAAGATAACAGATGTTAGCGTTTGGACCAATTTTGCAACGAAATCAGTAACTCAAGGACCACCAGCAAAAAAATAAGTGAAATGGACTATAGTTGCAAAAATGGTAATAACTCAAGGACCAAAAATGCAATTTACTCTATATATTATATATATATATATCCTTAAGTCATAGGTTAAAATAAGGACGTTAAATGTTTTTGTATGATTTTATGTGTAATGATATTGACAATCAATGCTAGTAGTGTAAGTTGAATACGGTATAACAATTCCAAAAATTTAATGTGAAGTGCTATTCTTGATTAAAACAATTTAATATTGTATTGCAGGTTGCACATTTTGACTGATTTTTTTAAATTTCGACTTTATTTTGTTTTTGATTTTGACTGAACTGTAGAGTTTTTTATTTTTATTTTGAATTTTGACTAAAGTGTAGAAAATGTTTCTTAGATGATTTAGTGTTGTAATGTTTGTTGTATTGAGTCTACCTAACACACGGTTATGTTTGTTAGATGATTTAGTGTAGAACTTAATTATATTAAAAATAATATTAGTGATAGTGATAGTAATGAACTCTATAGCAATATAGCATTAGTTGAATGAGAAGTTGTCGATTTGACGTACGGAGGATGAAAAGTTGAATTCGGCTTTTCGTTCCATGCATGTATAGTATGGCAGTGGACTCCAACCTTGTTGAATTAGCATTTTGTCATTCCATTTTCAGTTTTATAGATAGTAAATCATTGGAAAATTTTAAAATATGTATGTATGTATTTGTATTATTAACCCTATAGAATTAGTTGAATTAGGAGTAGTCAACTTGACATAAGGAGGATGAAAGTTGAATTGATTCTGATTGAACTGTGGAAACTATTAGTACTACATGATTAAGCATAACAGTAATTGTTTGTAGTAAGTCTACGTAACACATGGTTATGTGCTAGGTAGAATCGTAGAACATGATTTAGGTGTTTATCTCTAAGTTAGTGAAACATGAAAGCTCTGAATTCGTCATACAAATAATGAATAGTTTAATTAGACATTTCATCTGCGATTAGTTGATGCTGTATCCGTAAGTTGAATTTATTAATTCAGTTAAATTTGATAATAAGGGAACTGCATGCTTGTTTCAAAATTTTTGAATTTGATACACATAAGAACTTATTTAGTTATAATGTTGCATGTAATTGTTAATCGTTGCAAATCAAATTTGTAATCCAGTATTACAATATCTGTTACATTATTTGTTGGGAAGAACTTGATTTTGTTTTTATTGATATTAGAGATTATGTTTTATTAAAATAGACAAATGAGAAGCTCTCAATTTGGTCTATAGATGATGAAAAGTTTGTATTCAGCTCTTGCGGTTAGTTGTTGGGTTATAACTTCTAGAAGCCATTGCCATATATTTGAACTTAAATAGTTTCCCTTAAAGTTAAATAGAAAGCCAGCTTGGGGCTGTTTCATAAACTTCGAATTTTATACGCTCAAGAACTTGTTTAGTGGTGTCGTATATAAGAGGTGTATATAAAATGATCATTGTAGCTGAAATGTGTAATCCATATGATTATTATTATTTACCTTCTCTTTTTTGTTGGCCTTTTGGATCAAGTACCTTGTGATCAATGAAATATTATTTGAAAATCTGCTTTCCTTGCAGCTGCTATTCTGCCAGTTGTCCAAAAGCAACATCAGCTTCTTGTAACATTGCTTCTGTGTAATGCGGCAGCCATGGAGGTGTGTTCAGAATTAATATGTAGTCCTTCTGTTGATAACAAGTTTGATCTGAATAGATTCATATGGTAGCTTGGAGACATACTGCCAGACACATTGTTTGTATATATGTAAAATATCACTTATACCACTGCATATGCACCTTATGCCCTTTCATACTTCATTTTGCTTTGTTGTTTAGTCTCTTTTTAGTTTACTATAACCCGTAACCGATTAATACTTAACACTGACTGGACTTTTAGAATATCTACTGGTGAAAGAAGAATGTTAATAGAATTGTGTCACAAGTCATGACTCAATATTGATGTATTTGATCTACATTTTACATGCATAAATTTCAAAAAAAAAACATAGTCTAAGACTCTAAGTCTGTAGCATGTATATCTGCAAGTACACATTTCAACATATCTGCTCTGCTCCGCTCCCCTATGTACCTGCAAAGACAAGTCTGAAGGTTTCCACTCCCCCACATGTGTTAGATTACTCACCTGTGCGGCTGTGCCCAAACGCAATAAAATAGGCCAAGCCCAAACAAATAGACTAGCCCAAATGCTCAATCACCTCCATGTCAACTTAAAGTAATGGTGGAAGGTATTAGCAATTTAGTAACCCACAACTTAAGGCTTATAACTCATAAGGTGTTTGAAATTTTCACTCTCTATCCATGTGAGAAGAGTGATCACTACGCTAGTGTTCATGCCTAAACATTTTCCTCTGTAGGAAGGGTAGAAGATTTTGTTATGATGTTTCAAGAAACAGGAAAGTTATATGTTATTCTAGTGCTTAATTGCTTGTGAAACCTGAATCACAGGTATAATGAAACATGTTGGTCTCCAGTTGAAAATGCTTATAGCTTGATACCCGTAGCTCTGTTAATAATAAATACCATAGTGAGTCCCAAATTTTAGAAGATTCTCATCAGTTGAAAGATGAGAAACTAAAATGTTCCTAAACTTAAAGTATTATCAGGCACAATAGAAATGTTTGCTTGACTAGTCATGCTGCAAGTTTGGTGGCCGGTATCTGAATCTGTGAACTTTGTCATTTAATATACAACTAATAAGTTTCACATGTATTCTGATGTAGTGATGTTACACCCGGTTATATTAATATTTTACCAATCTATCTTCATACAGGCTCTTCCTATTTACCTGGATAAGATTTTTCATCCGGCTGTTGCAGTGGTGTTGTCCGTGACCTTTGTGCTGATCTTTGGAGAGGTATTTGTTTGTCTTGTATGATAGTCCCTATTGATACCGTAAGACATTTACATGATCAAGGCTAAAAGTGTTATATCTCATCAGGTAATTCCACAAGCAATATCAGCAAGGTATGGACTTGCTGTGGGTGCTAACTTTGTGGGCCTTGTCCGAGTTTTGATGATCATTTGCTTTCCTATTGCTTATCCTGTTGGAAAGGTAATTTCTTGCAAGTGGCTCTGATTGCTAATTTATATTTGCTCTCTAGCTTATGAGAAAAGTAAGAGACTGCTCCTTAATGGAATACTTCTTTATTTTGCCACCTACTTGCTTTCGCTAACTTGTATAAGAAAGTTAACATCAAAACTTTTCATTGTTTAGTTTGCCGTTCCTAAGATTCTGTTAGCTGACCATGCATGCAACAACACATGTATTTATATTAAGGGTGTGTTCTTAAGCTGGGTGATTGAAAAAGAAATGAAGAGAAAAATATAAAACAAAATTGTGTTATTGAGCTTTTTTAACAAAAGAGAAAGTAGGCAGTAGGAAATTTTGGAATGGTTTTCTCTTAAAAAGTTACTCTCAATTCTAAGATTTGGGGAGAAAGGAAAGACTGCAATTTTTTCCGTTAATGACCGAACTACCCAACCTAAACTAAGCTATCTTACATAATAAGGGTGTAATGGTATAGTTCACAACTTTCTCCCTTCTTTTCCAACTCTGGAGTAAACTTTACATATTAATTCATTTCTTTCCGAATCAAGTATACAAAATTTGCTCTTTTTTTTTTCTAAGTGAACTCAAGAACATGGTGTAACCATCTCACAGGGTAACTGGCCCATGTGGCATATTGGATATTTAGAATCTAATCGACTATTTATGTGATGAAATCTTGTGTTAAAGCTTAAAAATTGAACTTTTTTACCTTCTGAATTTTCTATAGATACTGTGGAAAACGTTTAGCAGCATCTTATACTAGAGTTGATAAATTTGCAGGTTTTAGATGCTTTAATTGGGCATAATGATGCCTTGTTTCGGCGTGCCCAGTTGAAAGCTTTGGTCTCTATTCATAGCCAAGAGGTAAACATTCTTGATGGATGGTTTGGATGGTTTATGACACCAAATTACAAATTGATATGTTACGTCCACACAGGCACACACAACTAAGGGATATTGAAGCTAATTAAAATCCAAACACATTTACTTTTTTGTAACTTATACTCTTCTTTTTGTTGTTTTTGTAAAAAAATAATAATTATAGGCTGGTAAAGGGGGTGAACTTACCCATGATGAGGCTACAATCATAAGTGGGGCACTTGATTTGACGGAAAAGGTATCCTATGCAGTAAATACATCATTGTAGAAGTTCTTTCACTCATGTATCCTGTTGTTAAGCAGGCCCTTTAGTGAGGCTACCATTAAACAATATTTTAGAAATCATTCTTTTTGGCAATCTGGTTCTGGATATGTTTCCTGTTAGCCAGATATCTCCATCTTTTTCTTTTTTTGGTTGATAACTTGATATCCTTGAATTTAAAAGGACTGAGCCACTCGTATGTCAGACTCTACATGCAAGCCTATGTGATCAGTCGAAAAATCAATTTGATAACTCATTGACTTGCACAAGTTTAGGAGCTCAGACTAAGTGGCTCGGGCAGTCATAGTTCTTTGAGTAGTCGTATTTTTCAACTATGTTTTTGTTAAATATCTCGAAATTGATGATATATGGGAATTTGTGCAGACTGCAGAGGAGGCAATGACACCTATTGAATCAACATTCTCTCTAGATGTCAATTCAAAGTTGGATTGGTTAGTTTCACCACGGGGTCTTTCATACTTCTGCTGCTTTCTGTTTTTGATTAGTCAACACCATGTTTAGAAAGCTAAAGGTTCCTACATGCAACTATTTATGATCTATATGTGGCTATGGTATCGCCCCAAATATACCGTACTCTTACCGGTAGGCTGCGTATTTAGATTAGTATGTCTTCTTAGGACTCAAACTTAGGAACCTTATATTATCCTATCAAAGTTCCAACAAGAAGTCAATTTTCCATAGAAAATAGTTTCCTCCTTCTGTCCTTGTGTATGGTTAGAATATATTATGTTGATATGCCCAGTTGACCTGCTGTTGGGTTAAAAGCTTAACATTGTAACAATTTCTTTCTTTATTATTCCTAGTATTTTGATTTGAGAAAAGAGTTCGCTAAAGTAATAAAAGAACAAGAATAAGAGAAGATGGAAGTAGAAGATAGTGCCACTGAAGCAAAATACACAACCACAGCCATCATTGAGCCCCTCCATGTAAAAAGCATCATCACCTTTGCAGATAGAGAAAAACATCTACATGCATTATTACATCACAAAATCACATCCAATCTTACCATTGCTCATTGGTCAATTTCCATAACCAATGAAGATCAAACCAGAATTCCAAATGAAAAACTATAAAGCAAAACCGAAATGCAGACCTAAAAACCTGCTCATCACACTATTATCGATCCCCTTTGACCTTTAAAAGTAAATAGCAAGTTCCATAGTTTATCTTTGATGACAGGACAGGGTTTACATTATAGTAGTCTATTATATCAGGAGAAATAATTTTTCATCTTTTATACATATTTCTTTGACTATTATGATCACATTAGATTGTTAGCAGTCTGTTGATTTCCATGTACCTTGTATTGTACAGGGAAGCAATTGGAAAAATTCTTGCAAAAGGCCATAGCCGCGTTCCCGTCTATTCCGGGAATCCAAAAAACATCATTGGGCTTCTATTGGTAAGCTTGGAAAATCTACATAGTAGAGGTGGCGATTTTGATTCATTTGCTTATGAATGGATAATTTTGGGTTATATTTATCTTAAGACAAGCCAATAGAGTGGGTCAAGTAGATTGAACGAGTCGGTCTCCCGAAGTGCAGTTTTTTTTGCGTACAATATCCTAAACCATTCTATTTAAAAAGAGAAACACTAGACTTATAAATATTCTACAAACAAATGTTTACAAACACAGCTTCCACTAATCAAATCATGTCCATATATTCTCTTTCGTGTTTCGTCTTTCTCTCTCTCTTTTTGATTGGACCATCTCACATGTGACATGTGTTTGTAAAAATGTGTATGTTCATTGTAATAATAATAGTTTTTTATTTATATTTAAAACAAGGAAGTGCTTTTTATTGATGTAAATTTTTGAAAATACACAGAAAGTGATTGGCAGTTGAGCAAACTTGACCCAATCCACTTCAGTCTGCAACTGTTTTGACTGCTACGCGACCCACCCATGTGGCCACATCTACTATATAGTGTCCCAACTTCTCTATTTTCCACTTCTTAAATTAGCATTGGTTTCTGTAAAGTTATGTTGCTTTCATCTTTTCACCTACTAGGTGAAAAGTCTTCTTACAGTTAGGGCTGAAACAGAGACTCCAGTTAGTGATGTTTCTATAAGGAAAATCCCCAGGCAAGATTGTATATATACTCACGTGTCTTAAAGGTTTTGTTTCATGTTTTCTTAATCATGAAGTTATCTTATTATGTTCCAGGGTTCCGGCACACATGCCATTGTATGACATTCTTAATGAATTCCAGAAAGGTGGTAGTCATATGGCGGCTGTAGTTAAAGTCAAAAGCAAAGACCATCCGCCTGCTAATGTTGTTGATAGAAAGCTTGCTGATGTTGGTGATCGTAAAGTAACTGGGAAAAAGGCAAAAGTATATTCAGATGTAACTAAACCATTGTTGCCCAAGGTTGAAGAGGAACCAAAACATGTGGTCAATATCGATGAGACTTCAAAGCCGACCGTGCAACATACAGGTGTCGCAACACAAAGTTTGAATTTTCTTACTGATGATGTTGAAGATGGAGAAGTAATTGGCATCATCACCCTGGAAGACGTCTTTGAAGAGCTTCTACAGGTAACTTGCTATTTTTCTCACTTAACAGAGATTCAGAGGCTGGAAGTTTGACCCAGTTACTTGATAATGGGTCAATCTGGGTCGTGTTTCATTTCAAGTGGGAAAAATAAATAAAATTAGCCAAATACACAACAGATCAAAAAGCGTTAAAAGTCAACCAAAGAATATTTTAATGCGTAGGATAGTAGAACCTTCTAAATCATTCCATCAATTATTTGATTATTATTGGAATAATAATTTAAAAATAGAAATACAAAATGAAACAAATCTGGGTCTGCATTGCCAGCCTGTTTCATCTCGTGTTTGAATTAACAGCCTCAACCCAAACCTCTTTTGACCCATTATCTGGCTCATCCATCTTGCCACCTCTGTTAATTATTTTGGTTTACCTTTTGTCACAACTTGGTCTGTTTGTGCTAAATAGTTCCCTCACTGTTGCAGGAGGAAATTGTTGATGAAACTGATGTATATATAGACGTACATAAAAGGTGTGTAGCTTCTTAGTCCAGTAGTTTCTGTGGCTGTTTGAGTCAATCTAAATTTAGTTCTTTTACTTTGCTTGACTTCAATTTATAAAATGTTGCAGAATACGGGTAGTTGTTGCTGCTGCTGCTTCATCTGTAGCTCGAGTACCCTCAACCAGAAGGCTAGTCGCTCAAAGAGCCACTGTAAGTTAGACTGAAGGGAGTGAGGCGGAATCCTCCCCGGCGCCGCCCTCTTCCGCTCGTTTTCCGCCCAGCACATGGCCCCGAGGGGCGGCAATGAGAAAAAAAAAAGTTGAGCGGCATTGAAGTTCCGCCTGAAACCCATTTGTTTTTTAAACAAAAAAGCCGTTAACGGCTATAATTTTTATATATATACAGGTGCCAGGCATATATATATATATATAATTAAATTAAAGATAGATAGATAGATAGATAGATAGATAGATAGACAGACAGATAGAGAGATGATGTTACCGCTACCGGAGAGATGAGAAAAAAAATCGCCAGATATGAAGAGAAAAAAACAATCGCCGGAGAGGGGCTATACATTTGCAGTGATGTTTGATATCGAGACAAGAAAGATGTTAACAGAAGTAGTGGACTTGGATGGTGTGTTTATATCATCCTTATCTACTTATCTATAAATGTTACTTATCTACTTATCTATGATGGTGTGTTTTTTATAATTATGTTAGTAATGTATAGTTTTATATAATGTATTTTTAAATACATAAATGTATTTGTGTTAAAAATAAAAAATAAATTTTTTTTGAAGGATGCCCCAAAAGAGATGCCTCACTCCCACAAAAAGGAGGGACATCCCTTTGGGGGAGGCACCGCCACATGGCGGAAGACGCCCCCATGTGGGGGGTGCCTCACTCCTAACAGTCTGAGAGGAACTTGACCCTAATTAATGCTTTATTTGATTTCTATATTTACTGAATTTAATATGTTTGTGCAAAAAGCTCAGTTGATGATGACCTTAAAATTAAATTCCAGCTAGCAAGACCTATGTGGTTTCTAGTTTCCCTTTTCGGTAGATGAGGGTTTCACTTTTTTGGCAATGAGTTTCTAGTTTGGTGAAAGACACAGAGAAATATAAAGACACATAAATTGTATGTAATTAATTAATGTTTTATTTGATTTCTATATTTACTGACTATAATATGTTTGTGCAGAAAGATAAGTTGATGATGACCTTAAATTTAAATTCCAGCTAGCAAGGTCACCTATGCGGTTTCTAGTTTCCCTTTTCGGTAGCTGAGGGTTTCACTTTTTTGGCAGTGAGTTTCTAGTTTGGTGAAAGATACAGAGTAACATAAAGACACACAAATTTTACCTTATTTTTTGTCCTTTTTATTTAGAAGAATCGTACGGATAAAGAAAAAGTGGACCAACACTCGATAAGAATCCCAAGGTATATTATTATATATATGTTTCGCTAATAACAGCATTATGGGTTGTCATTAGCATGAAAAATCATGATAATTTGTATTTAATTAATTAATGCTTTATGTGATTTCTATTTTTACTGACTTTAATATGTTTGTGTAGAAAGATCAGTTGATGATGACCTTAAATTTAAATTCCAGCTAGCAAGATCACCAATGCGGTTTCTAGTTTCCCTTTTCGGTAGCTGAGGGTTTTACTTTTTTGGCAGTGAGTTTCTAGTTTGGTGAAAGACACAGAGAAACATAAAGACACACAAATTTTATCTTATCTTTTGTCCTTTTTATTCAGAAGAATCGTATGGATAAAGAAAAAGTGGACCAACACTCGATAAGAATCCCAAGTATATTATTACTAGTTTTAATACCCGTACGATGTACGGATTGATTATATGTATTTTTAGTTACTTTATATGTGAAAAAGAATTTTGAGCATACCAAAATAAGATTTTTAAGTTTTTTAATACATTTATTAAACTAACTTAAAACATATAAATTACATTCTATCAGTATAGTAATAGTATAAATCTTAATAAATCATGAAAAACATATAAAGTTGAA
>JAOXNX010000032.1:19504874-19526453 GCA_028566075.1 Solidago caesia
ATATGATAAATAAGGAAATGTTTAAACTTTTTCAAAAATTAAGACACCCTTCAAATGCATTATAAGGTAGTATAGATTTGTTTAAGACTTAATTAAAAAGTCTTGGCTTAATTAAAAAGTCCAGGGAAGAAACTTTATATGAAATCATCAATTTTTCCAGATTCACCTTTCCATAACCATTTTGTTATCTCCACTCCCGCATTTTCTTAAATATAAAAGATATTATAATAATTTAAACTATTATTTATTTATTTACCGGTTAACCTAAAACAGACACTTTATATCTAGACAAACAATATATTCATACAGAACTTAATTGGAAAAATAAAACAAACAAGAGTGATGGCTATATTATGTGATTTATTTTTCTGGTAGAACCGATCAAATGAACCGATGATAAATGGATTATTCATGTATAGTAAAAAACGCGTGGAAATTTCACTTTCCGAAAAGAAAAAAAAAAAGACAAGTGCTATAGTTCCCACGTGTATATCCGTTTATTATTATTATTATATTATTATACAAAACGTTTATATGTATAGACTATATATATACAATCATCGAACACATAATTACAAAGACGAAATGCAACCTTTAATCCTCTCTTTTCACCTCCCCTCAAACCCAACATTTCACATAATTTTTATTTTTTTTAATTTTTTTAGTTTTTGGCATATATAACCGGAATTCAATTCAATGTGTTTCTTTCCTACGTAATATATATATTCTATTAAACTTAGTCGAGATCAATTAATTAGGGTAAATTCTCAATATATATTTGATCATCATCATTATATTCTTAATTAGTTATTTATTTCATAATTTTAACATTGTGTTAGTGATTAAGAATGTGTTGCATTTAATTAGATTAGCAAATTAAAAAAGTTGGACATTTAGATTTTACGTGACGACATGCATGCATGTGATTCTTTGTTTTAATTCGTGACTTTGCTTGGTATTTAGAGACTTCTTGTTAGAGTTTAGATTGTACATTAATTATGAGCTAAGATTATAGAATATGCCAAACGTATTATTGGTGCATCAGACACATGTCATCACCAGAATATCGCGTATAATTTTCACTTTAAAGTAGACTTTTCACGTAATCTTTAGCTATGCTAATACATGTGGTTAGATATCATCTTAAGATCATAAAATGCTAACTGGTAGACACTAATTAATGAAGATTAAAAAAGAACCTAATTGATATATCATGCTTATATATAACATGTGTTTTGATTGAAAATGTAGGTGGCGTCTGATCACCGAGAAAGAACATGGCTACTCTTTCAGATATTGCCGTGTCTGCTGCTATTAACAGCCTATCCGCGATACTGTTTCTTGTGGCATTTGCTATATTACGGCTTCAACCCGTTAACGATAGAGTTTACTTCCCAAAATGGTATCTTAAGGGCATAAGAGATAGTCCAACCGTATCTGGAACTTATATGAAAAAATTTGTCAATCTAGATGTTAAAATGTACTTAAAATTCTGGAATTGGATGCCTGCTGCCTTAAGAATGCCAGAGCCAGAACTTATCGAACATGCAGGACTTGATTCTGCCGTTTATATCAGAATTTACCTTCTTGGGTTAGTACTTTTTTGAGTTCAAGTAACTTGAAGTAAATTCTACGTCTCACTTAACGGAAAGTCTAACGTATGGTTCAGAAATGTTCATTTGTGACATTTTCCTTATCTTTTGTTCATTTGGGTCACTATACTCTTTATGAATTTCAATTTGGGTAGCTTCGTTGTATTTAAAACTACGTAAGTTTATACACAGATCTCATAGGTTTTTGACAGTATAAGAGTACAATGACCCAAATGAACAAAAAAACACAAGACGCAAAATGAACATTTCTGAAAAGTACGTTATACTTTGATAACTTTAAGCTTTGTTAAAATTTCTGATGCAGGTTAAAAATATTTTTCCCTATCACTCTACTTTCATTTGGTGTGTTGGTGCCTGTTAATTATACTGGAGAGAATTTCGATGAACTGAGAACCAATATGCAAGATCTAACGTACAGTGATATTGACAAACTTTCTATATCCAACATAGCCCCTGGATCAAACAGGTGCCAGAAGATTTTCCATTTATATATCTTTACCAATGATTATGATAAACATAATCAGATTATTCGTATTTTGTGTTGCCATTATCACCATCAGGTTATATGCGCATATAGTAATGTCTTACGTCTTCACACTTTGGACGTGTTACACCCTTTACAATGAATACTTGATTGTAACCAAAATGAGGTTGCAATTTCTTGCTGGTGAGAGCCGTCGTCCTGATCAATATACTGTGAGTGTCTAATTGGCAGACATATATGATTTCTAAAAGAGGTTATTTGTCCCTGATCATTGTTAATGTCTCTTGCAGGTTCTTGTGAGAAACGTTCCCCCAGATGCTGATGAATCAGTTAGTGAGCATGTTGAACATTTCTTTTGTGTTAATCATCCTGATCATTATCTGTCACATCAGGTGTGCTTCTTTGAGGAACTTATGTTTCAACTGATTTTGATTATTCTACATCACATAATCTAGATATGTAACTTTGGAGTTGTAGGTAGTGTACAACGCAAATACCCTTGCAAGTATGGTGGCAACAAAGAAGAGTTTGCAAAATTGGCTTACCTATTACACCAACAAGTTCGAGAGAAAACCTCATAAAAGACCAACTACCAAGGTATTTCCCTAGACGCTATTCGTTTGACATCTTGGTTTCTGAAAAAAAAAATATGTTTTTCAAGTAATTTCATGTTTAGTTGTCTATATAGGCAGGTTTTTGGGGTCTTTGGGGAAAAAACGTTGATGCAATCGACTTTTATATGGAAAAAATCGAGACTCTAAGCAAAGAAGTAAGTGTGCAGATTCAAGAATGATTGATTTCTTATACACTAAGGTCAGAGGTGGTAGTGTCAACCCATTTAATTATGAATAGGCCGCTTCTGGTTATGTTTTATTTCTAATGGGTCAAATGGTTTGAAGTGGTCAGAGTTGCCCAAAGTGTCTTTAAATGCATAAAGTGATTAAACCTTTTAAATAGTTTTTTTAGAAAAATTATATTATTAACAAAGAAATAATATAAACTTTTATTAATATTTGCCACAATACTTGTACAAAATGTAACTTTCTAACAAAAATTTCTTCGGGTCAACCTGACCGGACCCTGCTCATTTCAAACTTATCAAAGTACCCGTTTTTGACCCATCACCCAAGGTTCCAGAGCCACCTATTTTCCACCTCTAACCAATTTGCTAGTATAGTACAACTCTATAACATCCTATTGTTTTTATTTCACATGGTTGTGTATATTAGGAGGAAGCCGAAAGAGAGAGAGTGTTAAATGACCCAAGTGCGATTGTTCCAACAGCATTTGTTTCCTTCAGATCACGATGGGGTGCAGCTGTTTGTGCTCAGACAACACAATCACACAATCCCACCGTTTGGCTCACAGATTGGGCTCCTGAACCACGTGACGTTTATTGGGAAAATCTCTCCATACCATTCGTGGAACTTAATCTGCGAAGATTACTCATGGCTGTTGCTTTATTTGGTCTTACTTTCTGTTTTATGGTCCCTATAGCCTTTGTCCAAACTCTTGCTAATATCGAGGGAATTGAGAAGGTTTTTCCCTTTTTAAAGCCTGTCATTGACATGTGAGTGAAATTTTGAGCTCCCGATCAAATTGCATCTAGAAGTGGCAACGACGGGTTGGGTAACGAATCAAAATGGTTAGGGTCAGTTAGGTGGTAGGAGTCCAAATAGATCAATTCGGGTTGGGTTGACCCACAAAGGAACATGCATTTATCGTCTATTACTCTTGCATATACAAGTATATGTGTTTTAAGTATTATATTAAAATTCTATTATTACAAGTGGTATAGTAAGCATTTAAATTACACTTCAGGTTACTTTTGATATGTTTGACCCGTTTGACCCGTTCCCTCTAATAGTTTACTCTTTTGACCCATTCGATGTAACATATACCCGAATCAACCCATTTGGAAGTAAATGAGTCGAAATTGTCACCTTTTATAATATTCTCTTTTTCATATAAGTGATTTCTTTGTTTTGTTCATGAATCTTGAATTTTAAAATCGACAGGGGATCAGTCAAGTCTATCATTCAAGGTTATCTTCCTGGGATTATACTAAAGATATTCCTCATTCTTCTTCCTACAATTATAATGACCATGTCAAAAATAGAGGGCTTTACTGCATTGTCAACTTTGGAGACTCGTTCAGCCGGGAAATACCACCTATTTTTGCTTGTGAATGTATTCTTAGGAAGTATCATCACCGGAACTGCTCTTCAGCAACTTAAAGAGTTCTTGAATCAGTCCCCAACTGAGTATGTTGTCATCATTTTCCAATTATTATCAGTAATCACCCATTAACTTATTATTATCCAGCAGAGGAAATTTCGACCAATTCACTTATGAACTGGTCGATTTGGGTTGTGTTAAATCTCAAATCTGCCCAATGGGTTAAATTAGAAAATAATACTTAATTTTTTTTTTTGGTCATTACTATTTTTATATTTTTTTAAAGAGCAAAAGTGTTTACGGGTCAAACCAACCTGTTTCAACCCTTACTAATAATGAACCATTTCAAGGAGACCCATTGTTGACCCAATACCCAACACACTCATTTTCCTGACTCTAAATACCATCATTACTTTGTCAATCAATGCAGGATTCCGAAAACTGTTGGTGTGTCGATACCAATGAAAGCCACGTTCTTTATAACATATGTCATGGTAGATGGCTGGTCGGGCATTGCTGCAGAAATCTTCAGAATGGTTCCGTTGATCATTTTTCACTTGAAAAACACATTTTTAGTGAAAACCGAAAAGGACAGAGAGGAAGTAATGGACCCTGGTTGCTTGAGTTGGGCAATAAATGAGCCTCGGATACAATTGTACTTCCTGCTCGGATTAGTGTACTCGGCTATCACCCCCATACTACTCCCCTTCATTGTTGTATTTTTTGGCTTCGCCTATGTGGTTTTTCGTCATCAGGTAACCAGCCTACTGTATTTATATATATACAGCAAAATGGCAGGTTAGCTTAGTGGTTGTGACCATTATGTTTAGGTGTCTTGGATTGGATTAAGGTACCAGGGTTCAAGTCCCAACAGTAGCTTAACCACCTCCAAGGTGGCCTAGTGGTTATCATCTTGGACCTCTTTAGAAGAGGTCTCAGGTTGGAATCCCGCTAATTACAATCTTGAAGGAGGTTAGGAAAAAGTTCGAAAGCGGTCACGGGAATAGCCCGGTTAGGCCGCGTACATCAGAGTCAAAAAGACTCGGCTTTCCCTGAGTAACCTGAATAGGGAAAACCTCATCCGTTTATCTGTTTATAGCAAAATGGTAGGTCAGGCAGATTGGTAACAAGTCAAAATGGGTAGTTTTTGTACTAGTCAAAATTTGTCAGGTTGAGCAAAAAGTAGGGCTGCAAAAGAACAAACCTGCTTGAATGGCTCGAGTCAAGTTCGAGCTTAAATAACTCCATGAAAGCTCGACAAGTTTACAACCCTATTTATACAATTAAGTTAGATACATAATAATCCTTATAATATTATTTAGAGCTCAAAAAGCTCGAGAAGAGTTCAAGCCTAGTTCTTAAGCTTGACACGGCGCATTATTTTCTTCTAGCTTGTTTCCTCACATCAAGCTCGAACTTTTAATAGCTTGACTCGACCTCAAATTTTGATAAAAGCTAGCCCCGTTTAAAAGCCTAACGAAACACTTTCTGTCCTTTTTATTCCTTAACCAACAGCTGGTGTTTCATATGTGATTGCAAAAGATTTTATTGAAACAATTATCGAATGGTTTAAATAAGATGGTATAAAAGGTTTTACACATTATAATCTCACATTAAGAGACTTTGGATGTGTTTCCTTTGTATTTTTCCCGTTTGGACCTTTAACTTGAAACAACCATTTATAAGGAAATGGGTTGAAATGCCACGTCTACTTTTTCCTCTTCGATATGGGCATATGCCAAATGACCAAAAGATAGATTGTTTCTTATAGAGTATTTTTGTTGTTTTTGTTTATGGATGTTAGATTATCAATGTGTATGATCAGAAGTACGAGAGTGGTGCAACATTTTGGCCAGATGTTCATCGCCGAATAATCATTGGATTGATGATATCACAATTTCTATTCTTAGGATTGCTGAACACGAAAAGGGCAACTAATGCAACATATCTTTTGATTCCACTTCCTATCTTGACGTTCTGGTTCTTTAGATTTTGCAAGGGGCGATTTGAATCTCAATTCAGACGATTCCCATTAGAGGTTAGACATAAACCACACCCATCAACCCGTTAAAAATTAGACATAACCATACCCTCATCAACCCCAAGGGGGTGGCCTAGCAGTAAAGGGTTGAAATTCTTCAATGGATGTCCCAAGTTCGAATTCCATAAGCTGCAATCCCTTGGGGTCAATAATCCAGAATCATGGGGGACCGGTGGTTTTCCTGGTTCCACGGGTTGATAGGGTATTCCTGGAGCCCGATTCTGTTTGTCAGGTAAACAAAGTTGGCTCCGGTGGGATTTCCCTAGTTATCCATAACTATACCCCTCATCCATGCGAAAAGACAACACTCCCGTTTGTACATTGGATGGTTACATGATTCTACTTTGATTGCAGGATGCAATGAAAAAAGATACACTAGAAAAGGCAACAGAACCAAATCTTAACTTAAAAGTCTATCTCCAAGATGCATACGTGCATCCAGTATTCAAAGGATCAACAGAATTTGAGAGACCAAGAGCGGTCGATGAAGAAGAAAACAGTCCACTAGTTGTAACAAAAAGGAGTTTTCATAGAGATGGTAAAAATGAAATCGAAGAAGACATTTCTGAGGACAAAATTGGTATTTCAGCTGTTTGAATTGGCCCGGTTTTTTTTGTGTTCTCTTGATCTAAAATGGTTTTGAATCTATTTCAGAGACGTCCCAAGGGAAGTTCTAAACCAGGCCCGTCAGTGATCACAAATATGGACAAGCTGTGAGTTTGGTATGTATTAAGTAGAAGAATGTATGTAACTCGGAACTGAGTCAAGAGCGAAGTCAAGCTATCACATTGTTGTAACCCGGAAATTGAGTTGTTCAGCTGATCAGTTAAAAACAATTTGTTATGGATCAGTTATGTAAATCATACTAGTTTTTCTGTGAACAATATGACTAGCAATATTTGTAAAATGTAGAGGGTTAATTTATAAAGTTTACCCCTACATTTAGAAAGTCAGTTTAACTAGCAACGCCTAGTTGGGTGCTGATATAGCTAATTTTTTTCATTGTTTACCCCAGTGTCTTTAAAAGTACATAATATATCCTTCGATTAAAATATCTATGAGTAGCAAGACCTATCATATCTATGATAGGTACTGCTAGCAACGTACTTTCATTTCTCCATTACTTATTACTTATTGTATGGATAAAAAAAAATTGAAAATCTCATCTTATAGTTTTTATTACACAGGTTTTGATTTAATATGGGTTCAACGGCTTGTTTATTAAATGGGTTGAGTTCGGATTTGATTTTTCAACACGATTATTAAATGAGGTAGGTTTGGATTTAGGCATAGGATCGCGCTAATATACCCGTCCAGAACCCGTTAACCCGAACACGACTATATAAAATATATACGGAATTCTGAATTTAAAATCCAGGAATCCATTAAAGGAAACCTCGATTGGCAAAAATATACGGCTGTTAAAAACACATTTTCCAGATATTAATTAATAACAATAATATTCTCACTTGGAATTTCGCATATTCATTCCTCACTACATCAATCCCAAAATCCACACAAAAAATTCCACTAAAATTCCCAGATTTAACTAAATTATTGCATTTTTTCAGCTACTAATCAATCTCAATGCTGTAAGTATTTCAGTTATTTTCTACTTCAATTTCACTATTTCATTGAATCTTTTTTTTTTTTTTAGTATCTATTAAAATTAGCAAATTTCTATCATTATATGATTTGAATTTATATATGTTTTAGAATTAAATCACTGATCAACCTTTTTTCAGATATATCAATAAATTAAGTGTTGTGTATATTGATGAATTTATTTGTGATTTATTCTCAATTGTGATTTGTGAAGAATTTTATGAACTAGTTAGTTTAGGGTTTTTGATTTGAAATGCGTGTTTCGTTTTCGGGATTATCGTATATTACTGTATTTGATTAGTATGGTTGGTATACGCGTAATGCGATAGTGAATAGTTTTCAGTGATTTCGTGATTATGGTTTTCTTAGTTCTCGGTGGTGTCTAGTGGTCTCCGGGGGTGGCCGGTGGTGCTGGTGTAAGAGAATAGAGGAGAGGTAATTTATCACATTATGATTGGGTGGGAACTAACCACCACCAAGTGGTCTAGTGGCAAGGAGTCATGTTTCCTTACAAGAGGTCTCGGGTTTGAATCTTGCCCTAGGCCAATATCTTGGGGGTGGCCAGGGAATTGGCTGGAACCGGCGAGTCAACAAATGGCTCGCCATCCCCGGGTAACCCGAACATGGAAAACATCCTCCGTTTACCTATTTGATTGGGTGGAAACTCCTTGAACTTAGAAATGAGGTTGTGTAATGCTTTATATAATAACTAGAACAATGCACGTTCGATGTGGTACTGACAGCGGGTGACAGGCTGACAGCTTGGTGTCAAGGTGGCAGTTGGTGGTGGTGGTGTTGTAAGAAATGTGTGATGTGTCACTTTTTTATTGGATTCTGGAACAGGTTGACGTGTCATCTTTTTTATTGGATTGCTCAAATAAGTGATTTGGCAATTTCCTATTGGCGTTACTTAATCTTATAATGGGGGAGGGAGTTTTGCATTGTCTAATAGTATAGATATAGAAGTATAGGTAATTTCACATGTAGACTGGTATGACTGTCAATGAGAGTGTGCGACCACACAACTCTAGATATTTAAGGCATCAAAAGTTACCACAAATATTGGTATATCTAAACAAAATCGACAATTTAATGTCTAATATTAGTTGTTGGGTCAAATTGTTGGTTGTTTGTTATTTTGATTGGAATTTAACTAAATTAATAAGCATTTCTTAATTGCCTCTCGCTGTTACATTTTGGGCATCATTTTTAATAATTTGACCATGGCATTCAACCAATTACTTTTTGTAATCAGTATTTGAATATAGTTTGCTAATTTAATCTAAAATTGTTGTTTAGGGTGCTTATTCTTCTTGCCTCAATCAGAGAAAGAACGGAAATTCAGTAGAGCAGTTGTGGTTTCTGCAAGTTGTATGTCTGGGCTCGTGGGTTGTAATTCAGTCAGACATATCAATGGCAATGCTATGTTTATCTTGTGCACCTCAGCCTCCTTGCTTAAGTTGTGGAACCATCAAAGTGTCCAAGTTAATCATTGCGGATAGTTTCAAATATGGTAGAAAACTGGTGCAAAGTTTTGTAAGAACGGATTTGGATCAAAACTTAGTGTTTGGAGAAGTTGAAAAGAATGTCATAAAAGGTTCTAACCACAATCGTAGAATACGAGTTCTGGCTGCTTCAAGTCTTCGCGTTATTCAAACCGTCGACAAGTTAGCCACTTATTTATTTAGGACCGAGAAGGGAGGCCATGTGAAGGTTATTATTACTAGGTTAAAAGACGGAAAGTATGGAGCAAATGTTGAAGTTTCCTCTTTGCAACTTAGTGGTAAAGATGCTGATGATGTGATTATGAGTTGGGGCATATTCAGATCTGATTCATCATCATTAATGCCTTTGCAATCGAGCGGTTCTGGAATCTTTGAAACCCCTTTTGTGAATAGTTCTCTAGACAAGCTTTCCTTTGAACTGGAGTTCGATGCAAGTTTAGCTCCTTTCTATGTTTCATTTTTGTTAAAATCTTCACTCGGTGGCGAAGAAGTAGAAATCAAAAGTCATAGACAGACAAAATTCTGCTTCCCTGTGGGTATAAAGTCTGGGTATCCTGCTCCGCTTGGCCTTTCATATTCAGCTGACGGTTCCATCAATTTTTCTCTTTTCTCAAGAACTGCCAAAAGTGTAATTTTGTGCCTGTTTGATGACAGCTCCAAAAAAAAACCTACTTTAGAGATTGATCTAGATACTTATGTTAACCGATCTGGTGACATATGGCATGCATCAATGGATAGTGCCATGAACTTTGTGTCTTATGGCTATCGATGTAGTAATGATGGTCAAGAAAAGTCTCGTGTAAATTCCGTTCTATTAGATCCATATTCTAAAGTTATAGGAGAGAATTTTCTTGGGGAAATCTGCAGGGAACCTGCTTTTGATTGGAGTGGTGATGTCAGGCCAAACTTACCGATCGAGAAACTAATGGTTTACCGGTTAAATGTGATGGATTTCACGAGTGATGCAGCAAGCAACTTACCAAACGAAATCGGAGGGACTTTTTCCGCTGTTACTGAGAAGTTGCATCACTTTAAGAATTTGGGTGTTAATGCAATCTTATTTGAGCCAATAGTTCCATTTGATAAGAAATTAGGACCATATTACCCTTCTCATTTCTTTTCACCACAGAACTCGTTTGGACCTCCTGGCAGCTCTATATCGACCATTAATTCTATGAAAGAAATGGTGAAGAGATTACACGCCAGTGGGATCGAGATTTTTCTAGAAGTTGTCTTCACCCATACTTGTGAGGATGCATCACTGAGCAAAATAGATAAACCGTCTTATTATTCTGACAAGAATGCCCTGAACTGTGCGCACCCTGTTGTTCAACAACTGATCCTAGATAGTCTTCGCCATTGGGTGATTGAGTACCATATTGATGGGTTTTGTTTCATCAATGCTGCTTCTATGATAAAGGGATTTAATGGCGAGAATCTTTCTCGCCCACCTTTAATTGAAGCAATTGCTTTTGACCCGATACTCTCAAAAACCAAAGTTGTTGCAGATTCTTTTGACCCAGTTTACAGATCTGCAATGGAAATCCAGTTTCCTCATTGGAATAAATGGGCAGAAATGAACACAAAATTTTGTAGTGACGCAAGAAATTATCTGAGGGGTGAGAGTCTCGTTAGTAATCTTGCAACCCGACTATGTGGGAGTGGCGATATCTTCTTAAATGGTCGTGGGCCCGCCTTTTCTTTCAATTTTGTCACTAAAAACCATGGATTCTCTCTTGTAGACTTGGTCAGTTTCAGTAGCACGAACGAGTTAAGTTGGAACTGTGGCGAAGAAGGTGCCACCAAAAAGAAAACGGTTCTTGAGACTAGACTCAAACAAACTCGTAATTTTCTTTTTATTTTGTATATATCTTTGGGTGTTCCAGTCCTCAATATGGGAGATGAATGTGGTCAATCATCAGGAGGGAAGGGTCATCTTAAACACACTGATAGAAAGCCATTCAATTGGAAAGCCTTACAAACTGGTTTTGCTATTCAAACAACTCAATTCATTTCATTCTTGAGTGCGTTAAAAATCAGAAGAAGCGATCTTCTTCAAAGTAGGGAGTTCTTGAAAGTCGAGAATATTGATTGGCATGGACCAAACTTATCTCCACCAACTTGGGAAGATCCAACAAGCAAATTTTTAGCCATGAGTTTGAAGGCTGAGCAAGTTGACCAAGATGATGAAAACCCGTTGCCAGGTGACATGTTTGTGGCCTTTAATGGTGGAGATGCTGTGGTAACTGCTATGGTACCCCCACCTCGTCTGGGTATGGTTTGGGTTCGTTTGGTGGACACGGCTCTTCCATATCCTGGATTCTTTTCAATGGTGGGTGATCTCGTTGTTGAGAAGATACCTGGATCACTTGCTTATGAAATGGCGCCTCATAGTTGCGTGTTGCTTGAGGCCAGGGGTGTAGATGGTTGATGCTCAGTATAGTGGTATATTCTAGTTATTTTTTGAGCTTTGTTTATCATAAAGGATGTCCTGTTTATGTTATAACAAAAAAGATTACATTTTTCATTATATAGCACTTATAATGTAAAGCAATGCAAATAATGAAAAGTTCATTCAGTATCATTTTCTCTCTCTCAAACACATACCAACAGAATTGATTTGTTTTGGCACTATGTGAAACCAGGAAACACTGCTTCTAATTGGGTATTCAAGAATCAAGATTGTGTTTGTAACCAATTGATCATAGATCAATTGGTACCACGGGTGCTAATGCCCGGGCCAAATGTGATGTGGGCTTACCCAATATGACCCCAGGTTTGATCCTCGGCCTTAGCATGTTGAGGCGTTGTGGTTAGGTTATTTATATGCGTCCGTCTCTTCCGGGTGGGATTAGCGGGTGCCAAAATGGTACCGGGATCAAGGGTTCTCTCCAAAATACCCTTTAATCCGAGATTGTGTTTGTAAAATTGATACAAGGCTCATAATAACATATAAGAAAATATACACCTAAAACAATCAATTTGAATTTTGGCAAGTGTTAATTGCATAACTAAGGAGCATGTGTCGACGCGATTTAACTACCAAAACTTTCCTCATCTAATAATAACATCAATATTTATACGAATCAAAGCAACATTCTTTCGTTTTCCTATACCAGTAATGACAATGTAATTTACGAGGTTCGTGCTATGATTAGTTAAAAACAAACGTATTGCATATTTTGGAAATTTTGTTAAAGAAAGTTTCTACTTTGCTCAACTATATATGCCTTTAGACAAGTCTTACAGATATAACAGCATGGTTGAATGAACCCCTAGGTCAACCCCCCAAATAAATTCCAACTTTCTTACCCAAAAAACACTTGGATCCTGCTCTGTTTCTATTAAAATATAACAGTTTTGTTCAGCATGGTACATCTTTCATATAGAGAACCGTTCCACCTGCTTATATGTACACGAACTAAACCGAACTCTCCTGCGTTGTGACTACCAAATGTTTACTATACAAAACTACAAACGTGATGATATTAAATCGAAGATTGAACGATCATCTCCGCAGCTGCACCCATTGCATTCACCCCAGACATCGCGAGAAGTGCTAAAGCCAGTTCTTCCTCATCCCACTTCCTTAATCCCTTACTTAAACTCCTCAAAACCACGACATCAACCTCACTAGCCCACTTGGGCGCACAGGACACCATCAAACTCACAAAGCCTGATACATATGCCTTCCATGTGGCTTTATTACAACCAAGTGAAATCTTCCCATCGAGTGCACTCGCCATGAACTCCAAGTGAGTCCCAAGAATAATCGGTCGTTTCTTAGATCTTGAAGAAACTGAGTCCACTCCCCAAGCAAATGCTCCAGAAAGAACCGCAAAATATGCCAGAGCATAACCCATAAGCATTCCTGTCATCCCTCCCGAATCACCTTTGTTCATATCAGATTTGTGGCCGGATATAAACCAAGAGGGCAACGTTTCTTTAATTAAAGATTGTACCAAATTTAACCGCCCGGTTAACCAAACTAGTGAAGCTCCGAGAGAGGCCGCTAGTTTGATACGAGTCATGGCTGTAGACAAAGAAACCTCACCGTATCTCATCACGATCCCGTTCTTAGGCCTTTTCAGTTTTTCAATCGACAAATCCATTGATACAATATCTTTGACGGTGTGCATTAACAAAGAGACGATTTCCTCAGTCATGAACATAATGTCTCTAAGACTACGGTGGACCCGTAAGTAGAGGATTCCTGGGGCCACAGGAGAAATCCCGCCTGAGCTGTGGGATCCAAACCCATGACCAAGAAGACTACCGACACCTCCACCGGAAAATGAGGATGGTGGGCTGATGGCAGATGCAAAGCAAACCCTAAGAAGTTGGACCACGGCATCACTGTTGTGGTGGAATACGGTTTGGGATGCAGAGAAAACTAGATAGTCGGTCCAACGTTTGGCCTTTTGAACCCACAGGGCGGAAATTATGGCCATGCATGGCCAGGGGCAACTTGCACCAAGAGTATTTAATGCTGGAGCAGCTAGGTTTAAAACAGATTCAGAGACTCGATCAACTTTATAGGTTATTGTGAGGCTCAATAAGGCAGCAAGAGGTAAAGGAAGGGTTGGAGTGGTTCCACCTGTAAGGATGAGATGTTCTATTACTAACAAGCAGTTAAAGACAAGGTATCATCAGGCTAAAACCATAAACCAGTTTGGTTCCTAGCCAGAACAATGTTACAAAATTATTAAAAAATATATAAAAAACAAAAAAAACGTGGTCCCGGTTCAATCAGACTGGCCCACACCAAGATGTTGTGTTTTGAAAAAACAATATTGAACCAGGAACCAAATTAAAAATGTAGAAGAACCTAGAGGTGGCAAGTTTGACCCAATTACTTAACAGGTCAAACAAGCAAATCTTAATATCAATTACAAAGAAAAATGGTCAAACAGTTTGGAAGTCACCCAAAGTGTATTTTGAATGCATAAAACCTCCAATACCAATTTATTTGAACTATCAGATTATTATTTCACTTTTGGAATCACATTTGACACACTAGTTATTTTGGGTCAATCAGACCCGTTTCAACCCACAAAAATGAAAGTGGTTGGCCACCTCTAGTAGAACTGAACTGATCCAGTCCCCTTCCTATGAGCACTGAAGAGCAGAAAGATAATTTTTAACACGCCATACCTGCAGAAAGACTAGGAACATCAACTCCTGTGGCAGACAATATTTTATTCATGTTTTTCTCCACCATGGCTAAACTTGTGGCAGGACTTGGCCAATCAGTCCCATTCATAGATGCAGGCTTCCACAGACCACGAGTTGTCTCTGCTGAAAGATAACTTACAATAGTCGCCATAGACGCAGGAAGGAAGTCAGCAAGATCTTTGAGTCCTGAGATACATATTAACAACAAAATAATCACCAAGTGTACAAGGTATAAACAGTAGTTGACATTCCATTCCAGAATTTTGCCAAGGCACAAACAAACTAATATACTATTGTGGAAGACGTCCACGATTGCTTTTCAATATTTAGAAAAGTTAAGGCTAGAGTTTTATATAATATTCACATATAATTTCCCAAGAAGTATAAACATAGCATGTTGACTTAATGTAAACAAAACTTTTTTACACTACAGTGGAGGTGGCTATTTTAACCCATCATAAAAACAAGGGTTTTAAACCTACACTTCTCGGCAGGATACCCCGCTTCGGTAGGGATTGGGTACTGTTGTTGTTGTTGTTGCTTCTCGGCAGGATACATAATAGTTCACCGTTCTGACAAACCACCGTAAAGCAAATTTTTTGACCTCGTATGTTGGTTGAAGATACTCAAGTGAAGAGATAAATAGCACGTAAATGTGAGTGGGAACCTTTTTTCAAGTTTAGTAAGTAGTTGATCATAAAAAATACTTATCATAATGCAGATAACGACACTTTGAAAACAATGATAATTTGTACGCTAATAATGAAGAAAACTAAAATATAAGATAAAAGTCATATAGATTATAGATACATATTTTTGATAGGCAATTACAAAACTACAATCAACATCAAATTTAAATCAATAAAAACAACGACAAAATATGATGCAATATAAAAAAATATACATTTAAGTGTAATGGTACAACCATGTTTTATCAATATTAAAAAATTGCTCGTCGTTGTTCTGACATACTAACGAATGTGTATATGCTTGAACATTGTGTTAGTATAAATCATATACGAACATAACATATAACAATAATCATAATAATAGCAAAGGAAATAAAACGGTAAAACAAATATACATATAAATATTTTCAACAACCCTACAATTAATTGTAGGACAATATTCATAATAACAATAACAATGTACAAATAAATAAAACAGAAAATAAATGCAGGAATAAACTATGTTATCAATAGCGGCGCTATAGCGGCTAACGGGCCTCGGGCAAAATAGCTGTCAAAATAATGGTCCCGCTATTATCGGTACTATAGCGGTCCAATAGCAGTGCTCTAGCGGTTTTTTTTTTTTGCCCAAACATAAACACAACATAACAAACACTAATGTTTCAAATATTGACGTTTTTTAAGCTTGACTTTTGATATTTCTATTAAGTATTAATTATTAGAGTAAATTACAATTTTGGTCCCTGTCGTGGTCATGAAATTACTGGTATCATCCCTAAGTTTCATAAATTACGGTTTTGATCCAAAAAAATTTTCCTACGTTTGCACTTTTGGTCCAAATCACTAACGGACGTTAAAAGTGAGGTCACATGACCTGCACATGATGGGTATTTTAGTCTTTTCTTTAACACAAGGACCAAAAGTGTATACACCTACACCTACACCTACACCTACACCTACACCTACACCTACACCTACACCTACACCTACACCTACACCTACACCTACAAACTAACTAACATCTACATCTACATCTACCATCTAAAAACTAACATCTACATCTACATCTACATATCTATTTCATCTTCTCCATCTTTCATCTCAACAATCAAACCAAACACAATCTTTTTTAACTAAACATCATCCATACGTCTACAACCAAATATATACACACAGTCACCACCGTGAACCATCGCCTCCGCCTCCGCCCAGTCACCATTGTGAACCGCCGGCGCCGTCCAGTCACCACCCGTGTCTCCATCACCCCCCACTACATCTCTAGATCTGTATCTATATCTATATTCTTTTTGTTTTTCATCATCTATATCTATATCTATATTCTTTTGTGAGAGGTGCGTTGGTGGTGATGGGTGGAAGAGAAACAGTAGAGGAAAGGAACGCCGAAGACGACAGTGGCTGGAGGTGATGTCCGGTGGGGTATCTGTGCTTGACCTTACTGCCAGGCTTGAGAAGCCTGCTTCTTATGATGAGATCAAAGATGCTATCAAGTAAGATCTTGCAAATTTATACGAATGATTGGGTACATAATTTAATTAATTCCATTTTTTGGGCTTGTTATGTTGATAACAGATCTAGTATTTTTGATGCAAAGGCTGGAATTGCTCTGAACAAAAGCTTTGTAAAAGTTGTCTCCTGGTATAACAGTTGGTGGTGAATGGTGATTGTGTTTTGGTTTTATGTATACATTTCCAAAGATATAGATGTTGATAATACATATATAGTGTTATTGTGATTTTTTAGAAGGAAATGATATTTATATTTTATTATTTTATTTTTTTAAATTCTTTCTGATCCGGATGTTGTTGTGATTTTTTTTTTTTAAGGAAATGATTGATTATGGTAGCTGATAGATGAGAAAGGTGATTATTGATATTTTATAACTTTTTTGAGTTTTGAGAAAGGTTGTTAAAGATTTTGGTGGTGTTTGTTAATGAAGATGATGATGATAGATACATATATATATATATATATATATATAAAATATTGTTGTTGATGTTGAAAATTTGTAAAAAAAAAAAAATTTAGATGATAGATGAAAAAGTTTAGATTTAATTACACTTTTGGTCCCTGTGTTAAAGAAAAGACTATTATACCCATCATGTGCTGGTCACATGACTTCACATTTAACGTCTGTTAGTTATTCGGACCAAAACCGCAAACGGAGCAAACTTTTTTGGACCAAAGACATAATTTATGAAACCTAGGGATAATACCAGTAACTTTGTGACCACGATAGGGACCAAAAATGTAATTTACTTTAATTATTATTATTATTATTATTATATAGATATTTATACTACTATATAAAAGAGCACCCCCCAACACCCCCAAAAAAAAAATTAAAAAAAAATTGAAGGACAAGGTTTTAAATAACCAAAAATGTCCATTTTTAAAAAAAAATAACCAATATACCTATAATACCCTTAATGAATTAATTTACACAATCTATCCCTTGACTCTTAAAATGACTACACTACCCCCCTTTTACATCAATTACCTACACTACTCGCCACAGCCACCAGTCGCCTCCGCCGCTGCCACACCGTCGTCACCGCACCACATGGGCATCCATCTAGTTGCATAATATTAAAATTACCTCAATCCCACCGCGATAACCGATGGCCGATATTTGATTCTGGAATACTATAATTACATAGGGAATAAATCTTGTCAAACAATAAGATAACCACGGTAAATCTTAATCCATGAACAAATACAACTGAAGTTTCACTCGGTCATTAAAATGAAAGAAAATAAGATGCCAAGAATAAAACTATTCAAAAAAAGCCCAAAGCTGACAGACTGCTTAGCGAGCTACCAGCCAGATTCACTTTGATCAATGAACAATAAACACCTTACAGAAGAGGATAAGATTCCTCTGATAAATAATATGTATGTAATGTAATGCAATGTAATGTAATCTAATGGGGTTCATTGGTGTAATGTTTTATATCTAATGGGCCATTTGGGTTGGGCTAAAATATTTAAATAAAAAGGAAATGGGACATAAAGCACTACAGCTTGAAAATCATCCAAATTGTATTCAATAGCATAAAACCTCATAAAAAGCTTTATCTAGAAGTAACTAGATCATTGTTACAATAAATTAGCACAGTATTTTCAAAAGAAGTAATAAAAGAACTGTTTGTGAGTCACTCTGACCAACCAATTTAACGCTACCGAACACTTCTTGTTTGACAAAGTGCTATTCAAACATCTCCATATTTCTAGGTATCTCATATCTACAAGACTTGCGTTTGATAAGTTAGCTATGATGGTTCCATCACCAACAATGGGCTGATTGGTGGAAAGTTGCATTAAGAATAGACATTGATGACACGTTCAGATAATGCTCAGAAAATGCTAACCTGTAGTGAGTTCACGGGGAGACAATTTTCCATGAGCACAAGCTGTTAAAGCAGCATCAAGCACAAATGGAACGGCTTCCAGTATCTCCCAGGCAGGAAGTTTAAGTCGAAGAGTGAAGTCCTCGGGTATCGATCCAGACGAACTGCTACTTCCGGATGCTGAATGACTCAATGCCTGACCACCTCTATTCATTTTTCTAAACATCATACTCAAAAGTGAATCAAAAACTTGGTACACAGATGTTCCAGGTTTAAGATCAGATAGGGTCGAAGCAATACATGCTTGATTCTGTCGGTACCAAAATGTCAGTTTCGGAAAAGAATCCAAAAATACCGGCTCTGAAGATGACAAATTACTAAGAACCCCTCTTCGTTTTTTTTTGTTAGTAAGTGCATTCCCACATGATGCTAACTGGGTATTGCGTGCCAACAAGAGGAACTCTGGATTTAGCTGGGATCCTACAGGGGTTACATCCCCCATCACATGTTCAAGAGGTGGTTGATGAAACCTCCATAGCTTTAGAAGAAGGGTAAATGCAGTTGAGAATACAGAAAGAGGACATAAATGTTCCCCATTTGGAAGAGTACAAGAAACGGTAGGTGAACATGATCCAAAGACCTCACATATGGGCATCAAGACACCAGCAAGATGTGGAGCCTGAAAAATAGCATATACGATCAGCATAAATTGAGAATTGTAGCATAAAACATCATATACATCTCTGTATTTTCTTTCCTTGTTTTAGAGTTGTGACAGTATCTGTTACATGTAGAGGTAGCAAAATGGGTGGGTCAAGCAGGTTAGGTAAAGAATCGAAATGTGTCCGGGTGGTCAAAAATAGTAACCTTTGTACATGTTGTAAAGTGTCTCTTGGGGAGGTGACCCTGCAACACCTTATTTCCAAAGTTATAATTTATAAGAATATTCAAAGTGTATCAAAAATGATTACAAAAATTACATTAAGTCAGATTATAATCAAATGTTATGAACAAAGAGATTTAACAGGATTTGTGCATCAAAAATAAACGTTGGGAGGCTTTCGACCAGTTTAAACTTGCTTTTCAAGATAAAGTATTTACTTTACCCATTAGAAATAGAACATAATGCGGATCACCCAATTCATAAAAAAAATGGATCAAATCGGGACAGGATGACCCAAAATAGTTTCTGTAAATATTTAGTGTATCATATATGATTACAACACCCACTATTTCAATAATAAGTTTTTTAAAAAAAAAATAGGCGACTTTATGCACCAAAGATATACCTTCGCGTACTTTCAACCCATTTGACCAGTACCCTTTTCTTCTTACCTGTTGCCTATGAAGCTTTTTTGTTGTCACCCCCATTTGACCAGTTAAGAGATAAAATAGAACGTACAAATCAACCCATTCATGAGTAATTGGGTTACATTTTCCATATCTAATATCAATTCTTTTATCCCAAACAAGTTAGGGTAGGCTAAATATGAAACCCAACAAAACTAAAAAGAGATGAAACCCAGTAAAAGGGGAAGAAAATATATATATATATATATATATATATATATATGAATACGAAAAAAAGAGCACAAACCAAAGTATACTTACCAAGCCATGTAAGGAAAATATCTGAACGCAATCAATAGATGATATCCCCACAAGAAGAACATTTAGAAGGGGGGCATAAACTAACAAATGGCTCTCGCTTCCGGAATAATCCACGGGAACTGGAGGCGACAGCAGCTTAATAATGAAAAATCCAGTATGTTCCTGTAAACGTCACCCACATAGGATTTAAAATTAAAGAAAACAAAAATTCATAAGAATGAGCAACAATAATCACCTGTATGTTCCACCCGCGAGTTAGTGATGCGCCACATAAGATGGTTGCAGCAGATATCTTCTCATCATCTGAACCACTGGTTGCAATTCCGTATATCTTCTCAATCTCTGCTAAGCTTCCATTAAATCCAAGAGCTTAAACTCAGTTGCTAAAGCACAGCGTAAAATATGATGGCTACAAATAATAATTAACAAAAGCATACAAAGTTGACAATGGCATCTAAGAGACAAGGCAAAATAAACCATTCTCTAGACCGAGATACATAGATACACGCATACATAATGGGAACTGAAATTAGTATACCATAGTACAACCAATTATTTATAGATTAATGCACCAAAGGAATTACTGGCTAAAATTATCTCATAGCAAGTACCTAAATGAAATATTCACAACAAAGAAAAAGTTGATAGCAGGAAGGGAGTGCCATGAACCCCTTGCAAGTAATAGATTCACAATGAGAACTCTGTGGTTCAGAACTTCAAAGTCATTAAGTGCTATAACATTCACAATATCCACAAAAGGCCCAATGGGCAAGGAGTGGATGTGCGCTGAAACTGATAAAGTGCTATAATACAGAGTAGTGTTTAGTGCTTGGATAAACTGATTATTTAGGTGTCAAATAATTATTTTCACTGGCTGCAACAAAACTTATTATTTAAGAGAATATTAGAAGTACTTATACACCCCTCTTTGTTACCTTATTACAAATACCTTTCATCTACTTTCTTATGTCAATAAAATCTGTAATGGAAAAAAGTTCTTAGAACTATATATGAAAAATAATACATATTTAATGAAAAGACTAATCTGTTACATATTTTAACAGCATATCGAAATGTCATCTTGAGCATTTTAATTAGTTGCGTGATTACCAAGATTTATCAAACACTTAAAGGACCGATAATCTAACTTAAAGTTTAATATCCAAACACTAACTCCTGTAGCATGTTGTGTTACAACTGACTATCTGATTCTGCTTACTCAATATCACATAATCCATTTTAGAATGTCCCTCTGAACAGGGGGGGGGGGGGGGGGGGGGGGGGGGGGGGGGGGGGGGGGGGGGGGGGGG
>JAOXNX010000032.1:19526553-19539014 GCA_028566075.1 Solidago caesia
GAAAAGTTTGACTCCGTTAGCCGGAGGTACTGCGAGTGTCAATTTTTGACAAGTTTGGGTACTATTCGCGTAATTTAATTTTACTAGGTACTGAATGTGTGATTTTGGTATAAACACAGGTACCATTCTTGTAATTTACCCTATACACTATTAAAAACTCAAACCATTTTTTTCCTGATAGTGATAAATCTACAGCACATTTTAACCATCCACAACAAATGTACATATTATATTGCACAATATACAATTGTATAAAATGTATAAAGCATGTGTTGTTGTGATAGCAAAAAATATTTGTAAATTTATCACTCCTCTTTTTTTTTTTCAACCTCCCATTCCATCCCATGACCCATCGTTCCTCCAACTCTATTCCATCTTCTCACCCTAATTCATCCTCCAACTCGGCATCCATCGTTTAACTCGGCCTCCATCCTCCATCAACAACAGGTGATCTCGGCGTTCATCCTCCATTCTCTATGTAATCGATAGCAACCATTTATAATCTATGTGACATAAAAATGAACGGCATCTATGAATCGATCTCCATCCATGGTTTTCTATTTAAACTGTAATCGTTTTCTATGAAATATATTTTCTTTTTCTGGTACCCCCACCCGTTGTCATCTTCTTTCTTTGCTTATAAGGCCTCTTCTTATGATGGCGCCATCTTCCTTTCATCCTCACTGCCACATCAGCCTACCTTATCTTCTTCTGCAAAGTATCTACCATATATAAAACCTGCAATCTATATCTATATATACATATATACACTGCACACAGACACACACATAAACACACAGACATACACACGCACACATACATAATTATGTAATATTTTGAGTCGTTCAACGGCTACATTATACATGCGTCAACCCATGCCTCTTCGGCAATTATACCCGAGTGCCACCATTTCGTGATCATGTCGTTGGGGTGGCGTCGGTGTGCCGCTGCGGCATGAGGTATGTCAAGCGGCCCAAAACCAAGCCCATGCCGAGCCCGATTGCCACCGCCCTAATTACTGTGTAATTGGTAGCGTCTAGGGTGGTCATAGATTGTTGGAGATATTACTAATATACGAACAAAATGGACACTCTGAAAGACGTGTAATCACTTTCAGATCAAATCAATTTGTTAAATTGCCTGAACTTCATTTGATATATAACATATTTTTAACCAGGGTGAAACTCTTTTTAAAAAATAACAAATGTCAATTTCAAATAAGTATAAAAACACTCCTTTATTCTAAAATTGTTCCGATACCAATTTAGCAAAACTTCATAAATTCATGAACTACACTATCATTAGTTTTTCTAAAATTTTATTGATTGAGAGTCTCAGTTCACATCAAATTTGATCCCATGTTTTGTAAAACAAGTTTAACAAAACACAACTTCAAGATAAATAACACACAAGTTATAACTTTTTAATGTATAATCTTTTATTTATTTAATCTCATGTTTTATAATCTTCTATTTATAGAGGAACATTCTTATGGTAGTTGAGAGTGTTTTCTACGTGTCAAGCATCCAATGGACAAGTACAATAACCTTAAATACTTTCTTTGTACTTGCCTAATTAATTTATATCATTAGGTTAGTTATATGCGAGATTCGAGACAATAGTTCATATTTTTTGTTGTCCATTCTAACATCATACATGTAATGCAGAACATTTTTTTTCGCTCATTCTGCACTTCAAGTTTTCCTGTCTATAAGATATTTTACACATAAAATATCTAAGACATGTTCAATGAGTATTGGGTCAGCGAGACATTCGTCAAGTCTAGCTAATCCTACTTGAGTTGTCTTGTACTGATTACTTGACTTGTTCACTAAGTCCATTTACATCCAAGAGTCAAGTCATATCTTCAAGTTCTTCTTTAAATTACTTGGACATTTTTCTGCTAATAAATCAGAAGATCAACATGAACGTACTTCTATAATCCTTAATAAAGGAGAAACCCCCCCTCCTTTTTCGCAAAAAAACCTACTGAACATCCCAAACTACCCTTATTATTTATTAACTAATTTAAATATCTCCATCTAATATACCTAAAATACCCTTAATGAAATTATTTACAATATACATCTTTCAACCCTTAAAATAACTATTATTTACAACAAACATCCTTCAACCCTTAAAATAACTATACTACCCCCTTTTACATCAATTATTTTTACATTAATAACCACACCGCTACCGCCATTGTCGACGCCGTTACCTGTCGCCGCTACCTCTGCCGCCATTACCCGGCGCCAACACCCCCCCCCCCCCCCCCCCCCCCCCAACCCAAAAAAAAAGCATATAATTGATCGAATTCTATCTATGCCATGTCATTATAGCAAAAAATCAAGACTTTTGAAAGCAAGGGGACGAGAATACCCTAAAGCTGGAGTTGAAACCAAAGTATGAATCATTGCAGGAGTCAAAGGAGACCCCTTCATCAACGATGACCAGCCTGAAATCTGGCCCGAAATGGTGCGCGGTATTTGGTTACTGTGACCCTTCACATAGCCGGGCCATAAATATGCTGATGTGTCTAAAATATTTCTGGCAATGCATGCCTCAACAATCAGATGTCTCATGTTTCCAGCTGCAAAAAAGAAAACAACAGATTTAACCTAGCGTGTTCAACCATCCAAAACCCAAGACAAAGAAAATGCCACAAACCCCAAAGAGTTATATGTAGGTCACAATCAAACAAATATTAGAGAAACTATATGGCAAGGCTTGCAAATCTTTGACTACCTTCTTCTGAACTGGATAAGTGCCAGTCAATACAGTCCAACCACATGCTTTTCCAGAAAACGAGTATAAAAAATAAAATAGAAAAACAGTCCAGCCAAATAAATACATGCCTGATATATACCATGATATAGCTTTACAAGGCTAATTGCAAAGAAAAAGGCAACCAATTTCTGTTTTGGGTAGCCAACTTATTTTGGCTATAGAAAATTATAAAAATTTCAGCAATTTAAATTGAAGGTAATTATTTTGATTCAAGATATATACCTCAAAAAGAATAATAAATGGAAAAAAACTAAGAAATAAAGGGTTACACACCACAAGTGACTGGCATGTCATTCAGGCTGACACCATCAAGATAACCACTTCCAACCGATATACCCGAGAAAACCAAAATAGCTTTTGCAGCTGCTTGATTTGCTATGCCAGTAACTGATACTGGTGGGGTCAGTAAGCCTTCAAAATCCCCCAACTGTTGTAGACTAGAAACTAAGCTTTCACGACAGTTTCCAAGATCATGTGTTTCATTTCCTTGATGCATACGTTTGTGATCACCTTCCTCAAGTAGAGCATTCTCCTCTTCATCAATAATATTTACAACTGCAAGAGTTGTCGTGCATAATAGTAGGCATAAACACGTATCAAGGCGAGGTACTGGACCCTCAACGGCTTCACCTTCCTAAGGAACACAAAAGTTATATAACAACCACCATACAAATAGCATGTATGATACATGTACTTCAAAGTAAGATGAGGTGGCAATTAAAAACTACACATTCACAAACATGTGAGTGTCTGAGTGGTATGGTACGAGCGCCAAATAATCAAATTTCCAGTGACATTATTGACTCAACATTTAAGATGTCTAGAAAAACTATATAATGGACTTGACCTAATTAATTGCTCATATTGGTAAAATGCCTCTGTTACACCCGCGCTATTCAGCACACTAGCATCCCTTTTCCCAGATCTCATAGGGTTCGTAAATTTAAAGAAACGAACAGCTCATATTGCTTCACTTCTTAGTCCAAATACCAATGATAGTGACAAAATGTGCAGCTTATATTCTCCCCCAACACACACACATACACATACATACATATATTCAATTACAGTAACCTTATTCGAGATGAACAACTAATCTGAACATTGTAGTGCATATTAGTATATTACCCTTTGAACAAGTCGCAAAGCTGCAATCCATAAGCCAAGAAAAGTGTCCTGCCAGGAGGCCTGAGTAATTGCCTGATGAGCTTTCAACAGATCTGTAGTATAAATTTATTTGTTCAGATAACTTTACAAGTGTTATCTTTCCATGTGAATCTTGGATTAACTTAAAACGTACCGGTAAGAGTTTCGGCTGCGCTGGTAGTAGCCACTACAAACCCATCCATTGCGTCTTCAAGAAATAAATCTATTGGGAGCCAAATAGCCGAACGAGTAGCACCATAATTCTGGCCTGGAGATGATACAAGTGATCCACAAGCCATTACTGCACGGAATTGTTGTCGGGATACTGTTTTATGTTCCCTGGACAGGAGTACATGGTTATTGGAGGTTAACTCCAAAAGAGACTCTGGAGTAATATCTTTTGAACTTCTCAAAGCTGTCGAGTTTCCTACTAGCAGCCTCAAATGATGCATGAAAGATCCCCAATGTGCAGGCCTAGAAATATAGATTAGCAAATAATTAGAAATGAAGAAAATCAAAAAGACTGATCAGAGATGATTAATGGCAACCTTATAATCAGAAAATGGACCAGAACTAATATGATAGAACAGGTAACACCCAAGGAGCCCTTATATACAAATATAGTAGAAATGGCAGTTCTGTGTTAGGTATAGGCCAAAACGCCTATATCTGTACAGTTTGAAACAGGTCGGCGTAACCCAAAACACTAAAGGGCCTTTGGCCTAGTGGTATTCGAGGCGACCCATCAACCAAGAGGTTATGGGTTGTCCCATGGTGGACAAAGTGTCAATATGTGTAGATGTGTGTGGATACTTGTCTTTCTTTTAAAAAAATGTGTCAAAATTGCCACCTCTAAAACATAGCAACAGATTTTGGCTCTTGTTACTTACATATTCCGATGTGCCAAGTGCAGAATTCTGGAAGTTACTTTGTTACGGAAAAGTTCTCCAATTATCTCAATGGCCATTATGGTATTCATTTTGTACAGTCCCTGATGAAAATCAATTTGCTTTTCTCCATAATTATTACGATCGTCCATTTCCATCTCCATTGACTTGATTGGCCATATAGATTTCTTTTCAGGTACAAGTTCCAGCAAGTTTTCATCATCGAGTGATGCATCAAGTAGCTCCCACACTACTGAGAATACAAACTCAGCCAAGACAAGACCAGGTTCACTGGACTGAAGACCAAATATATGGTCGAGATGAAGAGCATCATTTATAGATTCCATGATCCTGCAATTACATTAAATAATGACATTCTTACTATGTTCGAGCACACCAACTTAAAAAATACCAAAACTGCCTATATTTTAATGAAGATAGAAGAGCAACGCAATTTTAATGGCCATGTTGTGTCTACAGAAATAGATCCACAGAAACTACTTTCAAAGCAGTAGATCTTTCCAAATAATATGGAGATAGCATCTTACTTGTGATAATTTGGACCATTCACTTCAGAAGCCAAAGGAAAAATGTGTCTTTTAACGAACTCCAAATAAAGCCTGTAGGCAGCAGGATGGCTTCTTCGATTTGGAATTACTCTATGATGATAATCAAACACCATTTAGATCAAACGATAATAATAATGCAACCATAATATAAAAATAAAAATTGTACAAGAACATTATACAACAACTTAAGATACCCATAAACACACTAGCATAGGTACCAATACTTATGAACCCCTGCCTCTTAACAAGTACCTGGCTATTATTCTCCAAGCTTGACGGCAGGCCATATTTTAGTAAGTGCTTAATACTCATTTTGAAAAATAAGCTCCTAGTGTTTGTGTAGCCTCTTTTGCCTTACTTTTTAGGGGCCAAATAATCAGTTACAAACTAAAAACTATTCGACATCTCTGCATAGTGCGCGTAATATGATAGTCGGCTACAAGTTTTGTTATGAAAAATATTTTTATACAATTTTAATTCGAGTCAGCTTTTCAAACGAAACTTGACTCATCTTATATCCTCCTCAAATCGACTTCGATCCTGCAAGCTATCGAACCTGGCTCGAGCTTAGCCTAGAGTAGTCAAGCCAAGCTTGCAGCCCAATCTAATCTAACTAGTGTATTGTGTAACCAAAATTACAGTCTATCTATAAATATAATAAAATCAATTCAAAATAAGTAATAATAATACTGTATATCTAAAAACTAAATATAATCCTAAATCCTTCTCGAGTCAGAGTTCAAACGTTCATCACGAAGGCTCGTCGAGCTAGTGTTTAGCCTAGAGTAACCGGCCGAGCCAAGCTCTAACTCATTTGCTGACCTATCTAATTCTAATCAGTATATAATAAAAACAAACTTACAGTCTAACTAACCTTAACATTATATAATAAAAAAACTATATGATAATCAATGAAATCAATCAAAATGAAAAAAGAGATGAACTAATTAACAACCTGTTAGACAAATGAGCTAACACAAGCATAGGCGGAACGATTCGAATCGATAAAGCTTTATCTAGAAACTTCCAAGCAATGGGAAGATTATTAGACCAACAGATATGATTAACGAATAATTCCGCAAAGCGAATCGACGGCATCGATACGCCTGCGGATAATAAAGAAGAAGATAACTCAACCGCCCATATTAATGGATCTGAGCCTTTAATTTGAGCTGATTTTGTGAATTCTATTACTTCCTTCCATATGTTATTGTTTGTGATCGATTGTTGTACTGCAGCCATGGTTTTGGCTTGGCTAGTAAATTATTATATCTATATCTATATACAGTATAGATATAGATATAAAACCCTAGGCTAGGGGTTTGTTTGGACTTTGGAGTGTTTGAAGGAGATAGATACAGTATATAGATATAGATATAGATATATAGAATATAGAATTGAATTTAAAAGAACAACAACAACAACGGTACCCAATTCCTGCATAAGCGGGTATGGGGAGGTAAGATGTACACAGTCTTTCCCTTACCCGAAGGTAAAGAGACTGTTTCCATAAGAACCTCTGGCCAAAACTGATATAAAAACAGATGAGAAATAAGGAGTGAGTAGCCATACCTGTCGGTCGCGTCTCGCATATCTGCATTAATAATAAGGTAAACATAACACAAAAAAACATACATGTCGGTCGCGTATCCATATCTGCATTAATAATATGATAAAACAGACGGCCGATTATCGCATCGCTACATTTAAGATAAATTATATGAAGCAGAGAACATAAGACATAAGATAAATCGGAAAAAGACAGGACAATAATTTATGAACAACACGTACAATAATTTATGAACATTATTAGTGCTGATCATGGAGGTTCACTGGTTCCAAACACATAATCGGTAAATCTTCACCATCAACTTTGTCTCCCTTGGGTGTTGGAATTATGATGGATTTTTCTTAATATTAGAGGAGAAGATGTTCACAAAATTATTGATACGTACAAAATTATTTGAAACGTTACATGGTCTAGGGTATTAAACAAGTTCGATGATATATGACATTCGACTTACATATTACAATACCATTTGTACAACAGTAAACAAATAAAGATTTCCCTATTCATGGTTATCCAAGGATGACGAGTTTTTTACTTAGATTTATATGGTCTAATCAAAGTATTTATGTGATCGTTTCCGAACCCTTTCCATAAGACTGTCCGGAATGGTGAAAGAGGGGCACGCCCTTTTTCTCTCTTTTTTTTTTTTTTTTAATTAATATTTATAATACTATAAAATGTTTGTGTGTATAAACCAAGAGGGGCTCCTCCGTTCCATTTGTAACGTTGCACAATAACCAAGGCAGAAAAAGTCAAAAAAGGTGAAGGAACGCAGCAAGGAACGGTGCCATTCCTGGCAGCCTTATAAAAGCCACTTTTGATTATAAGCTTATACAAACACTATTGAAATAGCTTATAAAGTTATAAAAGCTACTTATAAAATAAAAACATAAGCTAAAATTTAATAAGCTATGCCAAACACCCCCTTGGTATGATTTAACAGTCTACTATTTTTTACATAACTATGCCACTTACTACATTGGAAACCTGCTATATAGTTTTTCACCAACCAACACAACGACACCATCATAACAAAGGGATTACAGGTCACATACAAATGAAATGTTTTGATGTGTTTGGAGTAACTATTTTTCATACTTTTTTTGTTGTTGTTAGTATCGGTCAAGTTATGAAAGATCGATTAACTCCTTTGTTTATAGGCCTTTCAATATATAGTCCAAATGCACAAAAACACGCGCTTTTTAGCTTTCTTCAGGATTTGGCCCGAACTGTTTGGCATATTCCCATGCGTTATGCACCCGTTCACCACTTTGTTCTCAACTCTTCTCACCTCCTAGGAGAGACAAGCTACCTTTAGCTAGGAGCCTCTTTTCGTTCTGCCCAGCTCCCCTAAAACAGCGTTCGACTTGCATGTGTTAAGCATATAGCTAGCGTTCCTTCTGAGCCATGATCAAACTCTTCTTTTGACTATGATTTGGCCCTACAGTGGTAGAACCTGGTGCAACAGGCAAATCAATAGGACGGCCGGTTTGGACCTTATGATGCACACACATTAAGATGATTAAAAACCCCTAATTTTGGACAAAGGGAATACCGGGACGTATATCGCAAAGTAAACATAGAATACAATGCCACATAATGAAAAAACATAGTTGAAGATAACAATATATTGTTGAAAGCAGTTCACATTTCAACTCACAATCACATATAACCAAAATCATAATAGCCCATAAGGGGATAACAAACAACTAAATGTTATTGTAACCTTATTCGAACACAAAATAGTAAAACCCCAATAACCATGATTTTAAATACTAAAATCCCCAAAGGGGAGATAGCAAACAGTTAGCAGGGCTGACAAGACTGTAAACACCAACATCCCTATCCAGCATGTCCGTCATCCTGGAGTTCTTCCACGTCTCTATACGGTCCAGCTCAGAGACTTTGAAAACCCTGGAGTTAGAATAACTAATCAATATTACTACTTGTGACATAGGTGTCCAAGATAAGAAACTGATACACTAAGGATGCCTTCTTTTCACCGACCCCTTGCCACCTCCAGTCCTATCTTTTGCACCAGGCACTCAGAATCCGAATCATCCACACAGCTGAGATCATAAGCGATCATGTACATACGGTGGTATTCAGATGTACATCACACAATTTTAAATACTTACACAAACACACACATATATGTACGCACACAACTTACTACTTTCGTCGTTTGGGCTCAGATGCCTTTGCAAGGGTAGGAACGGCTGTACCCGCTTGGAGGCACTTGAGGATGACTCGCCAGTTTTAACAGGAGCCAATTGTACGGTGGTATTCAGATGTACATCACACAATTTTAAATACTTACACAAACACACACATATATGTATGCACACAACATACTACTTTCGTCGTTTGGGCTCAGATGCCTTTGTGAAGGTAGGAACGGTTGTAACCCGCTTGGAGGCACTTGAGTATGACTCGCCAGTTTTGACAGGAGCCAATTGTTCCTCGTTAGCCAGACGCAAGTCACTTGCCAGGTAAGATAACCTTCGCACAATTGTAACTTTCATAACCCCCCATAATGATCGTAGGTATGGCTCTTGATTTAAAAAAGGTGCTTGGTCCCAATTAAGGCTTCCACAATAGGTGGCAGTACTAATGCGTCAGGGGAATCATCCTGCATATGGCAACCCAACAGATAACATTAAAATAAAACGCAAAAAAGCTAATTAATCAGCTGACACCAAACACATACCCTTTGTTGCTCATCCAAGAGAAACTTGGCAGTCCTGTTGACCAATTTTTCAGCGGTTTCATCAAAACACACAACGACTGTGCTCATGTCCCATTTAAGACGCCAAATCGCATAAGTGTGTATAAGAACGTAGTGTAGGTACCGCTCGTTTGACAAACTGAATTCGACTGTTCAAGCCCCATTAGCCTTCACGGATGACTCCTCGACAGATGTGACGTAACCAATGACATTTGTTTGATCATCATTATAACATCACATTCACATACACCACAACAATAGGTACATAACACCCCTCACACAAAATACATCAAATATACACACAGATCTATAGGCATGTAGGCACATATACTTCGATATCAAAAACAGTGACAATACGTCAATCACTCACATACAAACGGATAGATAGGTATACCTGAATCAGCTAGAAGAAGATAAGCTTTATGCTCAGTCTTATAAAGCCCATGAATACTATCAGCTTGTACAGTCCTCAAGACCTTAGAGACATATCACGACATCTATTAGTCATGTACCAACAGCTTGATTAATACTATTAGTCATGTACCAACAGATTGAATAATACTATTAGAAATCGACACTATTTCTACATATGACAACATCTATTACCTGAACTTCCGTTGACCCATTAGCCAACACAATTTCATATTTTTAACATCTTAACATCTTTGAGATCTTAAGTACTATTTAGGCACGAAAAAAGCTTCAATCTAATGCATGTTTTTTCACTAAATCATTTGAGTTGTTTGAGTGATATAATCATCTTGCAAGGTAACTAAAGTCTTACAAAAATTTTCAGAGCAAACGGATCATTTAAGGTATCTCCAACCATCTCCATTTTTCTATTTTGAAATATGCAGAAATAGAAATTTATAATTTACTTTTACTTATATATAGAAAATAAAATAGGACCAAAATTTTGATAGTTCAGATGTCCACAACAAAAGTGGGAAGCAAATCGTTTTGGATTCAGATAGAGTCCATCAGTGGAGCCGAAACAATTTGTTTTGTTCTTGGCCTATCTTCATTTTCTTGTGACAAAACCTGCTATATCTTATGTATTATAGAGAATGTACATTGTTTAGTATGAACTTATTATGCTTATTATCTAAAGATTGATCTATCATTATTTTGAAATATTGGACGTACAGTCATATTCGATTGAGACAGATAAGCCCTATTCGTCGAAAAGGGAGATAAGAACTTTTATTTTTAAAATTTTTGTGCATTCATTAGCATGTTTCTGGATCATATGCTAGCTGTAACCTAACATTTCCCATCTTTCTCTTTGACTTTAATACAGGAAGAAAGAAAGAAACCCGTGGCATCAGAAAGAGGCGACTTCAATATATTAATTTTTTGTGATATGGAAAACTGATAAGCACAAAGTAAGTTGATTATACGGGTTAAAAAGGAACAAAATCAAACGGAGACTATTCAATCTAATAAAGATTATTTTGACCCATTTAATTACGAATGGATAAATCCGGATTATAAAATTGATTAAACTACCAGAAAAACAAGATCTTGAAGATATTAAAGATGTTGTTCATGTTGATACTATTGTGGGTCTTCCTCGAGAAGCTTCATTTGCTCCGGTGCCGGCACTGGAGCCAGTTTCTGAAATTGAATCACATTCTCCGACGCCACTATCGCCATCTACGCCACCTCCACCACCACCAATGCCATCAACTCCGACATGTGGTTTAAAAGAAAAGCCAATTAGAACCTATATCTCCAAGATATGTTTACCCTGCCGTCTCAGCCACTATCAACACCATTTCCGACAACAAACCCTAATCCCTAAATCACAAAACCAAACATTCTTGTCTTTTTGGTACCATCCTCACCGGCTCCGCTAGTTTATACGGTGAGTACTTGAGTATGTTCTTACTGTTCTTAATAACAATGTTTTTCATTTTGTTTTTCTCTAGTCCTCAGATCTATTGATGTTGTATATATATATATATATATATACTTCAATACACCAATAATAATAGTGATTTATGGAACAAAAACCATTCAAGATGTAAATACAAAAAAAGACATCATCATTAGAAATTGAAATTGAAGAAGATGGTGTGTTTTTTCAACCAGATTGGTTTTTGGCTATTTTGCAGTACATCAATTTTGATGATGTGTAGGTCGACTTTGCATCTGTTATTTGGTGGGGGTTATTTATTATGTAAGGGAGAAGATAATGAAATGACATCTTAGTTGGTAACTTATGTGGCATGATTGTGATTTTTCAGATATTCTTTGAAATAAATATTAAAAAGTGACTGGGAACCTGACCACGTCCCACTATAGCTGGTTTTGCCGGTTTATGGGCCACAATAGAAATTTTTTTGTTTTGAACTCAATAAAGTTTTTAGGCCCAAATTGAGGTCTATAAGTTACATTAAGTCAAAAGTGTGAAGAAAGTGAAGAAAAAGAGGTTTACATGGGATAGTGCCATAGTGGGAATGAGTTTAAAAGAATGAAGAAGAAAAAGAAAAAAAGTGAAATATCTCACTGGCATAAAACAATAGTGGAAGCTGCAGGAAACGTGTTTGTGTATGAAGGTTATATACCAATAAAGATGAATAATAATATAGTATATTAATGATAATAATAACTAGCGTTATACCCGGCTATTGGTTGGGGACAACAAGACATAGACTTAAACTTGGGTCAAAATTTTAACATGCCAACAACTACCACCAGACTAAAGAATGCACATGGTTAAACAATGCAACGTAAATCTTAAAATACAAAACTTTGGTGATAAATAC
>JAOXNX010000032.1:19545307-19556749 GCA_028566075.1 Solidago caesia
CTTTTCTTGTAGTATGGAATGTTATATTTAGGTATTTAATTGCTACATGTAGAGTATGAACGTATTTGTATAAACGGCGCCTCGTATACGTGTAGCGGTCGCCACGCTTGCCTTGCCACGCTTGTAGCTATAAGGACCTTATCGCCTCCGGTCGCCTCATGCTATTTCAAACCAAGCTTTAAAGATGATAGCATCAATCATGAAGTTCTTTCCATGCATTGTAGGCTGATGTAGTTGCAATATTTTTACCGACAATTGTAAATTTGTTGCACAAAATGTATGCTTGTCAGCATTATAGGATACTGATAGAAGTTGTGTTATTTAATTGATATACATGTGTTTGTTTCTCTGTTTACATTTCAGCTCAATTATTGGATGCTGCAAACAAAGTGTTGCCCTTCGTTGTGACAATATCTGGTAGAGTCAGTTCGGATACCCCGATCAATTGTGAGTACAGTGGATTGAGAGGAGTTATTGTGGAGGAGACGGTAATGAGCCTTGTTAATTCCTATCAGCCTTCTGCCCTTTTGTAGTGCACACCCCTTTGTTTTTTTATTAATTCTTCATTTTCATGTATTTGATTTAGAGGTGGCAAAGTGGTTGGGTCATGTTGTATAGTAAGTAATGCGTCAAAAGACTCAAACCATTATTTTTTGGTATGGGTTGACCACAACCCTTCGTCCCTTCTTTCTGAAGTAAATAATTTTTTGATTTAGAGTTATAAATATGATTTCAAAGTTATATTATCTGGATGATGATCCGAGTTTTTGAAAGAACTAATGTAGGTGTTTTTGTGCATTAAAATACAATTTGGGCAACTTTTGATCTTTTCTGACCCATCTGACTGTTATAGATATGTTTATTTCACCCGTCAGATATAAAACTTAGCCATTTTAACCCAGTTGTAAGTAAAGGGGTTGAAGTTGACACTTACACTTGAATGTTTTATGAGAAAGTTGATGGCATAATAACGCTATTACCAATTTCAGGCGGAGCAACACTTTTTGAAACATAATGATGCCGGTTCTTGGATTCAAGACTCTGCTCTAATGCTGTCAATGTGTAAAGAGGTTCCCTGGTACTTGGTAGGCAATACTCATCCCTCACCTAAACTGGTCCAATTTTCAGTAATCTTAATGCCGAAGTCAGCTTGTAACTTGAAACTCATTAAGATAGTTATATCTACTATAGGGTCTATAGTTCTATAATTTTTTTTTTTTTGGGTAAAGGGGAAAATTATCCCGTTGACTTTTATATAACAACACCCAAAACATTACAAAGCAAGTAGTATGACAGAGTATCATACTAGTTCATATACAGGACATGCCCCATATATGTAATCATAACAACTAGCATAATGCATAACCAACAAAACTAGCTTACACTACACCATAAATAACATACAGCATAGACAAGCAAAAAATTATATGAAAGAAGAACTATTCAGCCATCTTGATATAAGAACTCTCCATGTATTCCCCACGCATCCAGTGTGCTAATCACTTGAGCTGTCTTCTTAAACCGCAACTTCCATAATTTAAGTTGCAACATGGGTGGGTTGGGCTGGTAGTATATCAAGTCAAAATAGGAAAAAGTATTACAGTGTGTGAACATGGGTTGGATTGACATGCCAATATTTCTTATCCACATGTTTGCATTGTTTAAATAATATTTAATATTAATATATTAAATATGATTATACAATTTATTATCAAAAAAGTGACCCATTTACTTATATTTGAATGAAGCAATTTGGCAGGATGTATACACTAGAGAGCATACTTCGGTTGAATTCTAAGATGTTTGACTCACGTGGCTTGTTTTCTTCTGTAATCATGTTTTATAATTTGTACCCATTTGAGCCGTTAGCACCAAAATATAAGCACACAATGTAATTGGTCCATGTTTACATAAATAATTGTCCCCTCTAAAATCTACCCTTGACCATTATGTATTAGGATGATGGAAGTGCCCGTGTATTTGTTGTTGGAGCTCGTGGTGCTGCTGGTCTGGTATTAACTGTTGGAAGTGAAGTGTTTGAGGAGTCTGGACGCTCACTTGTTCGTGGAACATTAGACTATCTGCAAGGTCTCAAGGTATGTAATGTCTTAATGTATCATTATCTACAATCATGCTCACAAATAAATGCACTTTTATAACAATATCATTGTCTTGAAGATGCTTGGAGTCAAGAGAATTGAACGTGTTCTTCCAACAGGCACTCCATTAACTGTTGTTGGTGAGGTATGCTGTTTGTATGCTTGTTCTAAAAGAACAACTGATTTTTTTGTTTACACTGGCCATAAAAGCTGAGTCAAAAGGAAATTTTTTACTTATTTGTTGACAACATTGGTCTTATATAACACTTGAGCTGTGACTAATGGAAGAGGCCAAGAGGGTATCAAATCCGGATAATTTGAAAGTAGAGTAATACCAACTTGGACCTTTCAATACATGTATTTTGTTCACAATCATGATGGGCGGAGTTTGGATTTTCATATTGAATCTAACTCTTGCTGTTAACATCTTCTCTTTTTAATATTTTTATTTGATGAGATTGAAATCATTGAATAATATTTTTAGATTCTGTTATCCTATTTGTCAAACTTCATTCAGAAGCTTCCCTTGAAATACAGGCTATTAAAGATGACATCGGAACCCTTCGGATCCAGCGACCACTTAAAGGCCCATTTTATGTCTCTCACAAAACCATTGATCAACTTATTGCGAATCTTGGGAAGTGGGCCAGGTTATCTGCAAGCAGTTAATGTTTTCATATTTCCAATCGCATAAACATTTTTTTCTACATCACTTTACTGAATGCCGCTCTTTCCAGGTGGTACAAGTATGCCTCAATGGGTTTTGCTGCCTTTGGTTTTTATTTGCTTGCGAAGCACACTGTTCAGTACATAATGGAAAGAAAACGTCATTGGGAATTGAAGAAAAGGTATGGATAGTGGTCGTTCATTCATTGCTAGCAATGGTTAGGTTACTTGGAAACTAATAGGCATTTAATTACAGCTTATCTTTTCAGCTTGTTAGTGTTTATTGAAATGGATATCTGTATATTACTGGATAATTTTTCGAAAACATGCTTCTTAACTTGGATGGTAGTTAAGGCGTTAAGCAGTTGATGTCTTTAAGTTGGGACTAGATTTAGCTAGCTCATGAATCTCAAGGCTATGTAACCCAGGGAAATGTACACTATATCATGCTTGTGTACAAGTCATCAACATGATGTGTTTTTCTATCTAACCCAGGGAAATGTACAGTATTTCATGCTTGCATACAATTCATTAAGACAACATGGTCGTGAATTTTGGAAAATTTATCTCTAAATTTATTACGACAGTTGGTTGTAGATCTAGGCAGTAGACTTTGTAGTTTTTATGTACCATGCATGGGTTTGTCTTTCAAAAATAAAATAAAATTATGGTTGATGTGTGTTTTCGTTTTTGAAAGTAGACATTATGCTTTATTGTGTACTAGGTTGTGAATGTGGCCGTAGTTTAGCAATATAAAACATTTATGCCTGATAAATAAAGGTTCGTATATTTGTGTCTATTGCTATTTATATAATTCCATATTACGGTATGGTGTGTGACTCTTTAAAACGCCATATGGAAGATATGGCTGGGGCCATTTCACCATGGCATCCTAGAGGTAGGCTACCACCATCACACATGGTGGTATGACTGCTCTTTTGTAATATACATTTAAATTAGCTGTCAACCTCTGTTATTTGGGTAGATGAAACCATATGGTAAAAGTTAAGACAACTACAAGTGAAAAATCTGAATATGCTGAAAGTTATCATACATTCCATTTCAATCACAGTTTCTATCATTTGTATTTTCGTTCAATCAATTATATGATATTTTTGATGAAATGAACTGTTTTTTGTTCCAATTTCTTTATGCAGAGTTCTTGATGCTGCAGCTAAAAGAACAGCTCCAGACAACGAGGGTCAGTTCTTCTGTTTTATTATTCATCAACTTAGTTTCTTGAGTTCTACACTCTTACATCTTAATAAAAACGTTCCCTCCCCAATTAACAATTAACTTTCAGGTTCAAATGGTAAAACTGAAAATGGAGTCAATGCGGCCCGAAAGGATGGGCAAATGCCTGATATATGCGTCATATGCCTTGAGCAGGAGTACAATTCTGTGTTTGTCCCGTAAGTTTTTAAGATCATTTCTTCTTGCTCTTATTGAAATTTTAAATGGCTAAACAGTCCCTCTCTGGTATTATTTGCCACTCATGATGTCACATAATTAAAGAATTTAAAAGCATAACAATGAGGCTTGCCATACATCTAAATGGCTAGACAGTTCCTCTCTTGTTGCTATTATTTGCCACTCATGGTGTTCGCAATTATTAGGGGACTTAAAGCATAAAGATATGGCTTGCCATATATCTTTATATACATATGCAAGTTGTCTTATTGTACACTTGCTCTATGAAGTTCTCATCAAATCTAATTAGTTGTGTATTTTGGGTTTTCTCTTCTAAATAGATACAAATCAGAGAAACAAGATTGAGAGAAACTCAATCCATACTTGCACGGTACTGTGTTTGAAGAATAATAGGAAAAGAGAGTAGACAGTTCCACAATTTTTTGCACTCAACTCCCTTACTAAGTACTAACAGCCCCGGTGATGTTTATTTATACTAATTCAGTAGTCACAACTATCTGAAAACAAATGGTTAATTACAAGTGAAAATAAAAAAATATGATTGAATTTAAGTGGCATATTTCACAATATACACTAGAGGGGTGCAATTCTAACCTGTTATGTGAAACGTATCAATTTAGCTTACTATTGATAATCTGTCAAAGTTGTTGATTAAGTAAATGGATGAGAAGAAAATGGGACAATCAACAGTTTAAAAGCCACCTAAATCATATTCAAGTGTTTACAATCTCCTAGATTGTTTTGTTAGGTTTTAAGGGGGTGTTTAGGTTTTGGATTATTTGATATCGAGTTTATCAAAATCAAATAATTGAGTTTGTTTGTAATAAAACCTGCTGTAGAAATAGTGTTTGGATGTGTCTTTACCGTTTGAAGATGTAATTGTTACTAATAAGATAATCTGATACGAGTCTTTGGCAAGTTTGAATTTTGTTTATAGAATCAATTGACTACATGATCATAATGGAATTTCTTTCAAAAAAGGAGGCAATTTTTTGAAAAGGGAGTAAAAGTTTTCCATGTTAGGTTAAAAGAAGTGATAAATAGGCAATTCTAATGTATCATTAGATAATTAGCTTTGCTGCAGATATGATACTGGTTACTTGATCCGTATCTAATCAGATAATCAGAAGCAGAATCTGATTATCCAATCATAAAATCTAATTACTGCGACTTGAACTTGCGATAATCAGATTTGATATGCAAATTCAAGCACCCCTCAGTTTAACTTATCAAAACGAGTAGTCAAAACTTCATTCTTAGATGTTTAGCATACACTTGTTAGCCTTTTCATGTTTGTCTGAAATATATATCCGAAGTATGAACATGATCTATGGTTACAGGTGTGGTCACATGTGCTGCTGTGTGACATGCTCTTCACACTTGACAAGTTGTCCGTTATGTCGAAGTCGAATCGGGCAGGTGGTGAAGACTTTTCGTCATTGAGAAATTGGATGCTTGTCGATTGGAAATACAAAGTAACCGTGATTTCAAAGTCAAACTGGGACCATGAATGCAATAAGTGGTCTTGCAAGTTTACTGTTCGCTTTGCGTCTCATTTGACACATTTTACCCGTGAACTCATTTATTTTCCATCTTAATAAACAATTAGCATTAGGTGTATATTAGAAGTTACATATAATCTTTTCAGATTATTCTCTTTGTCCAAAGGTGTAAATATTTATTTCATAAAGCAAATTTAGTATTCCTTTAACCAATAAGCTTTTTTCTGTAAAGTAATTCATGAATACATAATAATATTACTATAGTATCTATATAATTATATGCCTATATGGTAATCATATTAGGGAAAAGTAGTAATTAATACAGGAGATTAGTTGGGAATATGTCTCATGCTTCATTTTATAAAGATTATAGGGTTCAATTAAGCATCTTTAGAAGATACGGGCCGTTCTTTACTGAAACCATGCATTTCACCATGACACCATCCACTTAGATGTGGAAACTACAACGTTCTTTACCAGTGGCCAACGTTTATCTACCTCAGAATCTGCTATAATTTGGCACATGTTAGTATTGATGATGGGGGTGCAATCTGGTTTTAGATACGAGGATGCGGTATCTGTGTCTGAGGTCAAGTCATGGAAAATTGCCGGGACTAAGAATTAGTCACTATCGATTAAAAGGCGTCGTTATTCTGCCCATTTAGTAGATTGTATATAGCATAACGTAGTATACTTCTTAGAGCTTTCCGACTTTTGAGCATACATGTTTATAAGTTCTTTAAAAGCTGTGGTTCTTTTTAGGCTTGGAAAACTTCCCTAGAATCTGATTCTGCCCATTTAATTGGCCATTAATTGGTTGTAAAGCGACAAACTAAACGGCATATGATCCTTTACTATTATTACTTTATATAGAAATATATTACTTGGACATTTATGCTTACAATATATCCTAAATGCCAGAGGACTCTTGCTAGAATCATTTTTCACATGTTTCACGGAGCGTGCCTTGCTAACTATTTATAAGTTGACTTTGTTTTTAGTTTTAGTTATTGATGGCAAGATGGGTGGTCGAGCGGGTCGAGTAAAATCTTGAAACGGGCTGGCTTAAGTTGCCGACCCTATCACTTTTTGTTTTTCTAAAAAAACATTAATAATTGATGTGGTACTCCATATGATTAAATGTTTTTTTAATATATATAAGTACAATAATGTACTCTAAATGTCAGGATAAAATGTTTATGGGGTTTTATGCATTCAAAATAGACACTGGGTTAACTGGGATGTCGTTAGGTGATTAAAAAAATACCCAACCCGTGGATATTACCGGGCGGTGATGGATGGGTAAACTCGAGGTTTTTCACCCACGGGAACGTGTATGGAATCTGCAATACTCGTCTTTTATTTACATGTTTGTATTTTATTAACGATTTTAATTCCAAGATGATCAAACTGTGCACACACGATGCATATAAACGTGAACTGCTAAGAGATCTTTATCTAACTTTGCTTTTCAATCTGATGCCCGGGTTAATTTCTTATTCGCTAGCCGTCAGTGGTGGAGCCAGAAAATATTTTTGGGGGTTCACAATTTTTGGAATATAAAAAAATTGGGGGTGCACACGCTAAAAACCTACAATTTTACACTAAACCTCATAAAATTTTACACTAAACCTCTAAAAATTTTTTGAAATTGGGGGGTGTATTTGAACCCCCTCATTTAAGCATACCTCCGCCCCTGCTAGCCGTCGTCTTCTTTTTAATATAAATACCATGTTTTTTGTTTTGTAGATGCAAGATGGATGTGTAATACATGAAACTGGTTCATCCATAGATTATAGTCTTGTAGGAAAAGAACCATGTTGAAATGGCAACCCTTTTTCTTTTACTCAGCATGAATTATTTTGGTTCTTCAATAATTTGGGTGGTAATTGTTTTGTTCGCATACTAATTTATTTGGTAGTAGAGTTATACCTGGGGTTGTCTGTGGGTATCGGTATATCCTCATTTACGGGCCGGTATGGGCGGAAATTTTAACCAGCTGTTGTATGCTCTGTCATTTTGTAGGTGATTGAACACCTGCATACGCGATGGGTAATGGTTATCCGCTTCCACTTTCCGGCGGTGCCATTTCTACCATTACTTCAACTCATTTGACAATTGACATGCTTCCCTTTAGCTAATGTTTTCTAATTTCACCTAGTTGACCAATTTGAGATATAATACAACTGTTACAAGTGAAAACCGTTCAATTGGTAATAGGCGGGGGCATCTTTGCCACTAATTGACAAGGTCTCCGGTTTGAATCTGGACATTCTCATGGCCACAATCGCTAAGTGAGTGTGGTATGCCCTCCACATTATGGACAGGCAACCGATTGTGGGCCGGTTTGGGTTGCTGGTTATTGACCTTTTTGCCACAAATACCGCTTTGAAACTTCTACTTAGGATATATCATAAACGCCCTTAGCCAGGAATCTTATTGAACAATCGAACCTCTTTTTTTCATTTTTCAAAAGGCGCGACTTGATAACTATTAATCAATTGATCTAGCTTTTCTTCTAATTTATTCTTTGTTTGTTGATAAATGCCCACTTCAATTCCCTGATAAATAGCCACACATTGGTGCCAAATTCCCTCAAGTCACAAATTTCTTGAACTCGATGGCGAAAGATCAATCAAGCAAAAGCCTTGCTAGGAGTTCATACGAGAAGATATCCAAACTCACCTTTGGTTTTTCACGTCGAACCTCAAACTGTCCCAAAAGCAATAACATTCCAAATCCTTCACAATCTGTCACTGATCCCCCGACCTCCAAACCACTTGTCTCCCACACCCCACTAGTCTATCTTCATCAACCCGTCTCACATGAAGCTATTCCACCTCCCCACGACGAGTCTTTTCCTCCTAAAGTGAAGCCAGCTAAAAAGTTTGTCCGTTTTTTATCAAGTAGCATCAAGAAAAACGGAGATGGTGATGGAAAGGAGTTGGCTGGCCAAAAGACTTTTAGTGAGGAGAAGTATAATAGTTATATTGATCATACAAAGATGAAGATGAGAGCCCCTTCAAATGTTACGGGTGGGAGGACTATATCTAGGCGTGAAAGCATCAACGACATGTTTTCTGGTTATATTAGCCGAACAAAACTGAGGTTGAGAACCACGTCTAGCGTGAGTACCTCTAAATAAGCCTATAGATTAACACTTCAGCACCATGAAAATAATCATAGGCAGCACCAAGGTCGAATATGGTGGTTACCTTTTCCTCCTTTGTGTTAGCTCATTCAATATTTAAGATGTATTTTCTTCGTTTAATTAGTTTTCTATCTTATTATTTTGTGTGTTATTTGTAAAATATACTTTTGCTTTGTTAATTAACATGCCTACTTCTGTGTTACCCCCTTTGTACAGAGTAAGTACATGTTTATTTTTAGGCTGCGGATTTGTTATCTAGAATTACCTATTTCCCAACGATTTAGAGTATCCTAAAGAGGCCATTTTTAGACTTTTGGTGTGGTCTAATATGGTGGCCAACTTAGCGCATATGAGTTCATTTGTTTGCTTGATTTTATATGTTGGTATCATAACATGTCCTATGAAAAGTATATCATGTCTGTATATATGACAGACAGTTTTGTAGTCTAGAATTGCTTGTTTACCCATTATACTTACCGTAAGCGTCTTGCATAAAATTATTCTATTTTCGCTAGATTGCATTATAGTCCTTTGGCATGGTCGGCTTGCGCGCTTGAGTATGATGGTCAACTTAGGATGGATCGGTATATGTTTCATTTGTTTTTGTATCTATCGTTCTATGCATTTTCTGTAGTATGTTAGCTAACAAATGCCCCGCATGATCTTAAATCATGTGGCATGTATATTCATAATTTCATGTGTACCCTGTCTATTATATGAATATTGAATAGCATACCATGTTTACAACAACAACAACAACAGTATCCAATCCCTGTAAAAACGGGGTACAAGGGAGGTAAGATGTAGACACTCGGATAAGACAACGGAGATTCATTCAACTACTTCGCTCTCAGAGGCTCTGGAGACTTCGTATCCGAGCAAAGATTTCCGCTTCGTTTTCGGCTGTCTTGTCTCTACCCAAAGGTAAAGAGACTGTTTCCATAAGGATCTCCGGCCAAACGGGAAAGGAACAGGTAAGTAAGAGGTAAGTAACCATACCTGTCGGCCGAGTATCACCTGGCTACCTTAAGAATAGAGTAGAAGAACAAAACATACAACATAACGCACCTTAGAGCATATCCAACAATACATAACATATAAGAACCCATTTGAACATATTAAACAACAACATAAAAGCATAATAAACATAACCACATGCATAATACTAAGCATGTGAGACGAGAACAGCTATTAAGAGTGGCATGTGCATACCATGTTTCTTATGGTATATTTGCTATCAGGAATTACTATTTGTCTTTTCTTTTTGTGTGTTTGAAAGACACTATTTGTCCATCGTTAATTGTGTGTCACGCACAAGATTAATCTTCTTTGTCGCGTTTACAGGCGTTTTAGACCTTTGGTCTAGTTCACTTACAAGGGCAATGTATATCTTATCTTTTACGGGCTGTTTTGGTTTAGCTTAATTATTAAGGGCGCTTATTAGTTTCTTAGCTTATATATTACGAGCCTAATAAGCATGTTTTTCAATTCATCCAAATAACTTTTCGGATATTAGCCTTAATAATCTGATTTTTAAAAGCCAAATATGCGAAGCTTTTTTAGATTTGACTTATTAGCCTTATTAAGCTTTTTACTAATAAGCGTGAGCTCAACAAAATAAGCTAACACAGTGCATGTTCTGCAAATACCATCTTAACTAACATGTATAGTATACCATGTATTTGTTTAATTCAAAAATTAAAGTTGAATATATTTTGTTTGCTTATTAATTCAAAAATTAAAGATGTCTTGACTTAATTATGTGGTTTTGTCCCCTTTGTCCTACCAAAAGTATACTGTCTTATTTATTTTCGCACATGTGTAATCTGATCGAACCTGCTTAACTGCTATCATGTCATACATATGTTTATGCTCTTTTGTCATTGCTAAAAGGGTATTTTAGAACTTTTCCATACATATATACCCTCACTTCTTGAATAATTTTGTCTCAATATATGGTCTTTGAAAATTTTGTTAATTTCATTTCAACGTTTGGAAATATCTTTGTATCACATCTTTTAGTGTTACAATTGCCTTTTTTTATTTTTGTCAAATAGTCACTTTTTTTGTAAAAAATTTTAAAAAATGATTATTAGTTTGCTAAATAGGGTAGTTGGCATTTTTTTGGAAATTTAATTGCTAAGAAAACTTGTGTTATGAAAAAAAATATATATATATTTTTTAGTAAAATTAGTAGTGATGTTTAATATTTTGTTAACTAGTTGTTGGAGTAAATAAATCACTATTATTAGCTTCTTAAGCAACATGCATGCTCCAAAAAATGCATCATATATATATCTTTTGTAAAGGGGAATCATGATGCAAATTCTGCTAATCTTTAAAGTGGGGGACCTTTGTGTAGCTAAGAAGCTACATCTCATAATTATTTTAGCCTGTTTTTTGTACACCTTATTATTTATTTATTTATACTCAACTCAGATTTGCTTATTAAGATTTGACACTTGATAATTACAGTACAATATTAGTTTTTAAATCTTGTAGGCGTATGTTTAAACACTTACTCCTATATAAAACATTAGATTTGCATGATCAATGTTTTTAAACGTTTTACATGAATTTCATGAAATATTTT
>JAOXNX010000032.1:19556849-19581191 GCA_028566075.1 Solidago caesia
AACAAGTTACTTACATACAATGCACACGATCTTAGTTATTTCCTACTATGAACATTCGGTCATAGTTCTTTACATCCTCAGAAACTAATCCCTTTATATTATATAAGGATTTTGCAAGTTTATTCCATAATTATATTCTGTTCATATTTTTTTTTTAAATATTGTAGAAGGTCAATTAAGTCATTTTGCATATTTACCTCAACCCATTCGTAATGTTTTTAAACGAAATATAAAAAAACAAAAAAACACACGCATACTACTAAGGGAATGTAACATTTGATTCAATCACGTTGCTCATTATATTACGATATTTATTCCATTCCGTTTTTATTCCATTCTCTCCTATCAAACATACCCAAGGTTTAAAGTTTTTTTTGAACGCACGAAACCACTTTATATAGACACTTATTTAGTTATATATTTTATTTAGAAATCCCTAGCATTTACTTGTAAATTGTTTAACAGTTTGAAAATCCAATCCACGTTTGACAACCCAGCCCGTTTGAGTTGTTTAGAAAAATGGGTTACTCGTGTTGTGTTCGGGCTTACTTTGTTTAAACATGCCAGAGTCTGGGTCGTAGTGTTTTGCACGATTATGATACGTCGTGTTTGGGTTGCGTGATTCTAACCCGCTAGCATGAATCCACCACGCGCAATCCAAATAATGACACTCTCGTCCTCAATTAAACTTAACTAAATAGCTATCAACAACCACATAACTAATTCGACCCAACTTGTTTGTATAATTTCCTTGAAGCTAAGGTAGACCATACCATGAGATACGAGCTGAGTAGGTAGACATATTAGTCCCTTCAAACATTTTGTAATTAATACTATTTTTTAGCAGTTCTATTAATTCCGGGCCCCCATTTTACTGTGTTTGCTCTAATTTGGGATTGGCAAAAGAGTAGTGGCCACACCCAAGAGCTCATCTTGGTCCCATGGTTTGACACAAATGGGTCTATTGTGTCTCGAGCCAGCTTCAATATTAAGCCCACATGTACACCCATGTTTCCACTCTGACGTTAATTGTGAACCTCACATGACTCCTCCCGACAAACAAGGACGTGGATTCGTTGGTAATCGTTTGTTTTTTTATTGAACTTAATAATTACAAATAGTTACACATGAATTTGATTTTTGTGATTCAAATTCTTAAAAGTTGATTCATATTATTTGTGTTAGTTGAAAAATAAGGCATTGAACTAACAAAAGAAAGTGATAATTACATATTTAGTTGTGTTTGAACTTTGTCAAATCATATGTGCTTAATTGTCTATTTGACTCGATAACAATAATTTATAGAAAGTGCGAAATCTTTTTAAGCTCTCTTATTAGTCCTATTATTCTTTTGATATAAATGCGTAAAATAAACACGAATTTTGATCAAATTATTAGAAATAGAAATCCTCTACCAAAATTATCAATAATAGAAACCATCTTTCAGTTATTAGTCAAAACAACAATCTGTTATTAATAATAGAAACCATCTTTCAATTTTTTTTGTTTCTATTATTGGTAATTTTGGTAACGCATTGCTAGTTCCATACAATCTTCCTAACAAGATACATATATCCTCAAGTAAATAAATGATGTTCAAACATATATAATTGTCATATATACATTACTTTGGCCATATTTTAAAGGGTTAAAGTTATTATTATGTAACTTAAAAATAAAATTATTTTGGGTAATGTACTTTTTTTTTTAACAAATATATCACTATATTTACTTATTAGTCCACTTTGTGTAACGTACTTTTTAAAAAAGTTCATTTTGTGTAATGTATTTCATTTGGATAGAGATTCTCTCAAGTTGAAAGCAACTTGATAGGTAAAGTTGGGGGGATCTTGACCCTTGGATTAAAATCAAAGATCAAGATTCAAAGATGATCTTTACCTTTTAAATACCTTGGTATCCCCATTGGTGCGAGCCCGACGAGGGTTAAAACCTGGGATCCAATCATCACTAAGTTTCACAAAAGACTTTCCAATTGGAAAGCCAACCTTCTATCTATTGGTGGGAGGTCTACCCTCGTTTCTTCTGTCCTTGGATTGCTCGGAATATATTTTCTATCACTGTTTCGGCTGCCTATGAAGGTTAGTAAGACACTTGAGTCTCTTAGATCCAAATTCTTTTGGGGTGGTTCGGTTGATAAAAGAAAATTTGCGTGGGTCAAATGGGATAATGTTATTGCTTCTAAAGACGATGGTGGTGTGGGATTTGGTAGTTTGGAGTCGATGAATCATGCCCTTTTGTACAAATGGAGGTGGAGAGCTTTACAAAGTCCGAATAACATGTGGGTGAGGGTTCTTTCAGCCATACATGGTGAAACATGTTTTGCTAACCTTTCTGCCAAAGCTCGGGGCCTTGGTACTCAATTGTAGAGACCGCGAAGAACATGCATAAAGTTTCTGGTGAATTTAACAGTTGTATCCTTCGCAAAGTTGGAAATGGTTCTCATACAAGATTTTGGACTGACCTTTGGTGTGGTGATTCGACATTAGCGCAGAGGTTCCCGAGATTATATGCATTGGAGGTAAACAAAGATTGCCTTATTAGTTCTTGTTGGTCTAATATGGGTTGGAGTTGGAATTGGCGGCGCCCCCCTTATGTCGTCTCGTGAGGTTCATTTGCTGGGAGATTTAACTTCCACTCTTCCCTTATATTTGGATCACGATACTGAAGACAAATGGGTTTGGAATTTCAAAGGTAATAACTCATTCTCCACTGCGGAAATTAGGAAGTGTCTTGACCATAACAGACTTCCGATTGCTACCAACAGGAAGATGAATTGGAACAAGCTAATTCCAAAGAAAGTAAACTTATTTGTTTGGAGACTTAGATGGGATGCTCTTCCTACTTTTATTAACTTGTTTGCTAAAGGAATTGACATTACCACATGCACCTGTGTTAACTGTTTCGATGGGGCTGAACTTACTGATCATACATTTCAAAGGTGTAAGTTTACTTGTGCATTGAGGAGACATCTGAGCAAATGGGTGAGGCATGATATACCTAACAAACATCCGAATGAAGTAGTGGATTGGTGTGACACTTTAAAGGTGACTAGCAAGGCCCGCAAAAGACTTGCAGCTATACTTTATACGTGGTGGTGGTATGTTTGGAAAGTCCGGAATAACAAGCTGCATAATGAATCGAATGAGGATGTTGAGGATACTTTTTATTCTATCATTTCTACTACCTTCTTATGGGTTAGTCAGCGGGAAATTAGGAACACTTTGACTTGGGAAATGTGGAACACGAACCCTTTGATTGTTGTGTAGCTTTCGAGTTTTTGTTTTTTCTTTTTCCTTGGAGCTTGTTTGGGGGTGCAACAAAAACACCATGGAGTGAAAACCGGTAGCTCGGCCTCCATTGGTGGGGTTTTTTCTTATGTCTTGGTCTTCTGTAATTGGCATAAGTTTTTTTCAACTATTTTGCACCCTTAACAGTAAAAGTTCCGAGTAGGATCTAGTTTGTGTATAGTGTGTATCTCTAGATCATGTACTTTTGAACACCAGCTTTCCGCTGGTGTTTTGTTTATATATAGTAATATACTTCTTTGCCGTTCAAAAAAAAAAAGATTCAAAGATGATCTTTGAATCTTGACCCTTGATTTTAATCCAAGGGTCAAGATCCCCCAGACTTTATCTGATCTTTGAATCTTGACCCTTGATTTTAATCCAAGGGTCAAGATCCCCACGACTTTATCTGATCTTTGAATCTTGACCCTTGGTTTTAATCCAAGGGTCAAGATCCCCCCCAACTTTACCTCTCAAGTTAGATAACTCGAAAGAATCCCTGTCCATTTCATTTTTTTGAACAAATACATCAATGCAATTACACTATTAGTTTACTTTGTGTAATATACTTTCCAAAAAAATTCAGTTTGTGTAATGTACAAATCTTTCTGAATAACCTTACATGAAACCTTTCAAGAAGTCTTTCGAGAAGTGTTCAAGTTCGATAAATGTAAATAAAGTTTGTAGGAGAAGAACGTATGATGCGTTAGATGGTCGTAAGAATGTGAAGACCGGTCAGTTTGAAGAAAGTATGGTTACAAATAGTGGTCAAAGTTGCATTTTCATATTTATATTATTCAAACTCAGCGTTCTTCACACTCCTATCACCATCAAACACATCATACGTTCTTCTCATCCAAATCTTATTTACATCTATTGAACTTGGAACTACTCGAAAGACTCCTTGAAAGGTTTTGAAAGGTTTCGTTTAAGGTTATTCATGAGATCGAACTTAGAACACTACTCAAAAGACTCCTTGAAAGGTTTTGAAAGGTTTCGTTTAAGGTTATTCGTGAGATCGAACTTAGAACACTACTCGAAAGACTCCTTGAAAGGTTTCGTTTAAAGTTATTCATGAGGAATTGTACATTACACAAACTATTTTTTTTTTTTGAAATGTATATTATACAAAATAAACTAATAGTGTAAGTGCGGTGATATATTTTTTTTAAAAAGAAGTACATTGCACAAAATAAACCTTTTTGGAAAGTACATTACACAAAGTGAACTAATAAGTAAGTACAATGATGTGTTTGTTCAAAAACAAAAAGTATATTACGTAAAATAATTTTTTTTAAAAAATACATTACATAATGGTGACTTAACCTTCTTTTAAAGCGTATACAAGTTCGCTATTATTAGCATATATAGAAATAATACATTTTTGCCTTAAAGTGTGTACACTTCTTTTTTGATAATCGTTATGTCGATCTCAATCTAACCAATCGACGATGTACTAGGTTACCACCAAACGTTAAGGCTTGAAAACGATATCAAGCTCCCTATTTTCCAACCCATATATAACTATATATTTTACTAACTTCAAATTTATAGACATGCCAAAACGAATATTTGACACTTAGCATATGTGTTGTAGTGTTTGTTTTTGACAATTAGCATACTGTCCCCATTTTATTTTTATTTTTCTTGTCACATTTAAAATAAGCTTTTCTAAAATAAAACGAGTTCATGCTTTATAGTTTTAAAACTGAAAATACCAATCTAATATAGCTGACATTTAATGATAGGGAGGTGATCCGTACATCATTATTTTTAGCATACACCGTCAAATGTGCTTTACATTTTTGTATAATAAAACATCTAAAATAAGTTTGATGGTGTACGGTTAAAAAAATGGTATCCGGATTACCCTATTTAATGATATATGATGATGTGTACGCCAACAATGCAGCTGTGATCATGGGTCCATATCCACATTGGGTGTTTATTTCATGCGGATGCTAAATCAAGTGTATGTACTATATACTCTGCGTTCCATCCTGCATCGATTCATACTTATGTGGTAATACAATTTCACTATTTATTGTCCTTTCTCTAGTAAATTCAATATTCAATAAGCACAAACAAATACTATATGCCAAAAACATAAAAGAAATGTACTTTTTATTATCTGGGTCTTTATTCCAAGATTGCACCATTAAAAAAAAAAGGAAAGTGATAAATTTACATGGGTTTTTATCCATCCATAACAATTCATGCATCATATAATTGTACTGTACAACTGTATGATGCAGTAGTTGTTGTGGATGGATAAAAATCCTTGTGAGTTTATCACTACAAAAAAAAAAAAGCTTTTACCTAAAAATAAAAACTGTCACCCATCAAATATGATTTTTCATAGTCCTTTTAAAATCAAAGCTCTTTCCATTTCCTTTTAAAAGATATACACATACATATAATCTAAATATTCCCAACATCTCACTCACTACTTCTCTATTATCTCTAAGGAAAGGATCGGATATGGAGAAGAAATGGAAGGTATCGAAGAAAGATGGATGCAACAGTTCAACTATATCGTCATCGTCGTCGTCGCCATCAACATCATCGTCGTCACTGTTAAGAAGCATATCGCAAAAAACCTCCTCAAAATCGTCTCTTCAAAGATCACACTCACACAAGACCACTTCAAAATCACAAAAATCGCCATCTCTCTCTAGGACGAAATCTGAAAACTTTACCACCAAATGTAGTAGCTTCACCAAAGAACATAAATCAAGGTTCTACATTATCAAGCGTTGTATCACCATGCTCGTTTCTTGGAAGAAACATAATAACGATTCCTAATCACCTTTCTTCTTCTTTTTCTTTAGTGTTTATATATATATATATATTATTGTTAATTAGCTCTAATTGATTTCAATCAAGCATTTTTCTATACAACTTCTAGTTTCTTCAATATATGTAATCTTAGTTTACATCCCACATCGACTGGACTTTGGATGCAACGTGTACTAATAGTAATCTTTGATCTTCAAACTATATGTTCATATATAGCATATGTATATGTATATCTATCAATCTGTGTGTGTATATGCGTATATATATATATATATATATATATAAGTTTGTTCACTTGTTGATGTTCTAAATAAAAATTCTTTCATAGATGTTTACCTTTAACTTCTTGGAAGATCGGAAATTAACCAAGGAAGGAGTGGCGGAACCGCATTTATCAGATATACTATCATTCTAAAAAGTTTTTGAGTCATACACCAAAAAAAGTGAAAACTTTGTGTATAACTATTCATACACTAAAAAGTACCACAGTTATAATGTTATATACTAAAATAAGTTTCAACCACAATAAAAACATATGTCTTTTTCTTCTTTATAATACAAATGGAGAGAAGCCTTCCAAGTGGGGTAGAAGGAAACACATGAATTATGTGAACACAATATTTTAGACCCTAAATTTTAATTTTAACTTATATCAATCACCATTACTAATTACTCGTAACATAACTTATTAATACAATAAAACAAACTTTTAATATTGATTTAGTTTCATAATATTCATTTAACTTGTTAACTAGAACTAAAAATTCTCTTTTTTTTTTGGCTTCGAGTCCTTTTGATGGACCCTACGTCATTGGAGTCGGTACATAACTCAAGTTATTATTCTAATTTAATGGACATTGTACTTTATTTTGGTCAAGAGATATGGAAAATACGCCCGTATAAAACAATGTATATCTGGGACCAATATCTAAAGTCAAGGAGGTTAAGCCCCCCTTACAGGGGTTGTAGGGATAGCGCCCTTTTGACGGTCTTTAATTTTCACTTTGTAAATAATGGAAAGATAAGTCTTATTTTACTTAAAAATGACATGTCAATATGCTTATCATTTGATATGTTGTTAGGCCTATAATTGTCATCCTTATCCAAAAGTAGTTATAACTGCTCATTATCTGGTTATTAGGGTTGTTCCATCTAAAAAAAACACAAAAAACTGCACACAATATAGAAACTCTCTTATAATCTAGTTTCTTAGTCAAAAACTAGATTACAACAATACCACCACCCCCTACCCCTCCCATGCCATATGGTAGGTGACTCACATGTAACACCCCAAATTTTGAGGTATTATTATATTATCAAAAATAATATATAGAAAATAAATATCAAATATATTATAAGAGGGGTTGTTATCTATTTATAAAGTGTTGGATGTGAATTATTAGATCAATGTGGTGTATATTATGAAAGTGGATTTAATAAATATTTTTTTTGGGTAAACGGTTACCCCGATAAAGTATTATAACAACATAAAAAAGTTTAGTACAAGTAATGTGATTGGTTGTCACACTAATTCACATACACGGCAGACCCATATATTTGTTAATCAAGCTAACCAATCTATCCAATCTAACCATATATGTGGATTTAATAAGTATTAGTGTTGGGAGTATGATGAAATGAACTTAAGCGGGTGTGAGTTAAAAAGTAAATTTGAGTTAATATTATAATGTATGTATTCTATTAGATATGATGTAATTAACAACCGTTTAAAAAATTATACGTGTTCTATGGGCTTATATGTTTTAAGTTATATAAGTTAGAAGCGGGGTGTAGTAACTTAATTGATGTGTGTTTAAACGATTGAGATTAGAGGGACTAGGGTTTTAAATACCCGCTTAAAACACTTAAATACATAAATATACACAATTATTACTTACATGTGTGAAGAAAACCATCCCTAACATTCTAGAGAGAGAGAGAGAGAGGGAGAGGAAGAGAGACTACAGGAAAGAGAAAAAGGGAGGAAACAAGGCTAAAAGTCATAAATTCAACCATCAAAGTGTTAATTTCAAGTAGTAATCTTCATTCATAATCAAAGGTGATTAATCACCTAATCTATGTTCTTTTAATCAAAAATGGAAGAATAAAGTGGTTTTGGGAGTTTGAATGGGTTGAGTGATGATTTTAGATGAAATAAAATGTGGATTATTCTTATTTGATGATATTATTAATACAAAAATCATTGTAGGTACAAGCGGGTCGGGCATATGGATAAGTAAAAGAGGAGTAAAAGCGGTTGATACATGGAGTGCACTTTTTGTATTTGATACAAGTGCTTATCTCTCAAAATTTGCTACTGTTATAACTTGGTAATACACCCCTTTGAGTTGAAAACATTTTTTGGTCATTTTTGTGATATAAATTGGTGTCAAATGTTATGGTCGTCTTAAGTAAGTGGTTAACAGTGGATTTGACACTATGAGAAAGGTTTTGAAATGTAAAGAAGTGTTCTTGGGTTGTGACATTTGAAGATGAATTGTAGTAGAAAACATGTTTTAGTAGTTTTTGCTTAAACTTGAATGTGGTTGTAAGAAACGATCAAGTTGAGGATATAAGAATGTAAACATGTTTAGGAACCAAGTTTTGACATTATTAAAATGTTTTGGGTGAATATGGAATGTTTGGGAAGTGTTTGGGTTGTTAACCCATATGTACAAAACTTTAGCAAAAGGTGTGAAAAATGCTTCTCGAGCCTACTTTGCAGGCTCGTAAAAGAAAATGATTGAGTTTTGATGAAAACTAATTGTTGGGTTGAAGAGTAGACCTAGATACTTTCGTAATTATATAAGATATGTATAGGTTTGTTGAGTGTAAAATGGTTTTAAACGGTCGTCAAAACATGCGTTGGACATGATAAAGCTGATTGCACAGGTATCAGATGGATGGACGGACGCTATGCATATGTTTCCGTTCTGGCCACAAAGGAAGTTTGTGTCTTAAGAGGAGTTTTACGTCGGGTCAGGTTGAGAGTATATGTATAAACTAGATTATGACCCGCATAAAACGCGGGGGACATATAAAAAAACATTTAAGGTATAAAAAGCAGGCATAATAATTTTAAAAAGAAATACATGAAAACAAATTAGCAAAAGGGCTGACATTATGGTGGACAATAATTAAAGAAAAACATTGAAGATGTATATTGAAGTATAGATTTAAAGTCACGTTTCAGGCAAATAACTTATGCTAGTGGCACATGTAGAATAATAGTTAATAAAAGAACAAATGCTATAAAAGTAAATCGTCAATGAGAGCAAAATATTTAATAACATGAAAAAAAATCATACTGTTTACTTGGCATAAATCTGAAATTTTCTTAAACAATAGGGTGTTCGTGTTAAAACAACATACAATGATTAAAACACAAAAAGTGCATACACATCTTGAAAATGAAATGTAAAATGATGATGGATGGCATCAGGTTATTCCAGCTTTTCCATTTTAGGAATCTTCAAGGTAGTATCTAACCAGTTGCTTTCAAAGAAGAGCAATCAAAAGAGTTGGTGGTGACAACAACTTCAGAAAGGCGCTTGCCTGCAATGGTTGATGGTGTTCAGCTTCAAGATCCACAACCTCAACATTGTCACCATGGACCGAAACTTCCTTCCCCTGTACAGAATACATCGAAGGATTAGTTAACATTATGCTTTCATTGACACTTTTAAAAACCATATTTATATCCAGAGAGCTTGACCTTATTTGGTTGATTAATAAGAGTACCATCATCATGAATATTTTGTTATTCATTCCGTTTAAAAACCTTAACAACTACAATTTCATCATCAGTTAACCTATGTACAGTGTAAGCAAGATAGTTGTTTTCTAGATTAAACAAAGAGATATCAACTTTAAAAGCAAACTTTATATTGAGCAATGATGGATAAACCAACTTCATGGTTCATTTATTGTTAGAAACGAAAGATATTAAAGCCAAATTTTATATGTATGGGCTATGTAAAAAGATATATGCATAAATAACATAGAAGATTAAAATTTTTCTTTTTAGTTAGATATTAATTATCGTAAGTCAAATATTTCATTAACATCTAAATGGCTTTGTGGTATGTAAAATGAATCAGTCCAATAAGTCAATTTTTTTTCATTTTCCTTATTAAACATCATCTATACTATCTATACTACCTTATAAAGCATTTACATAATGTCTTAAATTTTAAAAATTTTAAACATTGCCATTTTTAACTTATTATTTAATATTTATGTTATATTATATATATATATATATATATATTGATTTACATAACAATTTTTATTAATATATATTTTTATCAATAACAACAAATACATTTTTTATATATATTTGTTAGACAATTCAGAGTCGGCGGTCGGCGAAGCCGATTACCAGACACCATAACCTTTTAACTTCAACCATCAACCACCGCGCATTACGCGGGTATTATTCCTATTAATATTTAATTGGAGTATTAACTAATCATTAAATATTAAATATTAAATATTACTTTTACATTGAATAAATATAATTAAAAAAAACTTATGATATCATCAAAATGACCAAAGGGCTAGAAATCAAGTTTTGAAACCCATTTAAAGGTCCATATTTTTTCAATGGTGATTTTAAATCTCTTCTATTATTTGAAGAGATGATATTTGATTAGAAAAGTTGGTGTAACACCATGCCACCTGGCCACACCACAAGACACCAAGTGGAGGATGAGTGGTGGTTAGTGCTTTCTTCATTCTTATGTGACGTTTTCGTGTATTGTTTGATTGATGAATGATTTATTTATGATTTTTATCACATGTCTTTTGGCCGTTTTGAATAGAAATACGAGTTGATTTAGTGAACTTTTGGTACTTAATGATATAAAATATTTATACAGGTTCACAACGCGTGTAAGCGAGGGTAAAGGCTTTAAAGCTACTCAACATGAAGCCACATGACTTAAACAAGGCACAAGACGAAGACTCGGAAGCAAGAACGCGAATAACAACACTCTAGGACATGTGAGCGCCGCTCATCGAAGACAGAAGGCACGAGCGCCGCTCGCCCTACCACCTGAGTGTCCCTCGTATTGTCGGTTCAACATCTGAGGGTTTAATTATAAATACACTTTAAAGCCCCCAGACCTAAGAGAGACGCAACAACACATAGCCAGTCAACTACTCAGCCTTCTAGGATGAATTTCAGCAGCCTTCAATAGGATTTTGGCCTTCCAAACACCTCTCGATCCTCAGATCTTCAAGCCAGAGATTGTTTGATCATCAATTATCTTTCCTTATTATTGTTGGTACACTATGTCTTTTTACATTACAGACTTTGTTATTCCTTTAATAATGTCTGGCTAGTGTTTTAGTACTTGATTGGATGATGTGATCATGTAGACTCTTTTATATGTTATTATCATGATTTGTTGTATTGTTTTTATGTTTAACCGTAGATCCATACTTATCTAGTTTGTCATATTATCATTAATTCTATGTCAATTATAAGTGATCAAGTGAGAACCAAAAACAAGGATGAGAACTGTGAGATCCACTAAAAAATCATCTTTTTTTAAAAAAAACTTCCATTTATTTATACTTTTACTTTTATTTCTTCTCCAAACTTTTCATCATCTTTCTCTTTCACTTCGAGACTCACAAACTCCGATCACCACCATCTTCAAGGGCGGAGCCCGTCCGTGCGGCTAAGGCCTACACCCGTACCGTATCCAACCACTACCATCTCTTGGATCACCGCTCATTAAATTCAAACCATTCCCAAATGCGTTTAACCCCCAACCCCTTTATAAATTCCTTGAGGTCTACGACCGATAAGGGCGAAGCCCCCTGAACGGGTTACGCCCGTTCGACTAAGGGCTACGCTCGTACCGTCTCTATCCGTTTTCAACACATAACCCATAAAATTTTTAATTTTTTTTGAATTTTTCTTTTTTTCTTTTTTTTTTTTTTTTGAATGAGTTTTTATTAATAAAAAAATAAAAAAAATAAATAAAAAAATAAAAAACCATACCAAAAGGGGGAAAAAGAGAGGAGAAAAAATGGTTCTCACAGTTCTCATCCTTGTTTTGGTTCTCACGTTAACTCTACCCTAATATATAGAATTTTGATAAATTAAGACCTCTCATTGGTCAATCGACTTTAAAACAAATGGTCTTTTTAAGATTAAGATGTAATTAAGTATTAATAACACTTATGAGTTATGACTCTTCTCCAAATTTCTATCTCGCCATCACCATGTATTTTCCATGTCTTTATAATCATCAATAATTGTACTATTCTTTATAATGTGAATTGTTGCTATCTGAAAGGTACCTATCCATATATGAGTGTTTGTATATCCAGGAAGGCCCTTAGCATACACAGTTCGTGTAGGTTGGACACATAGTCACTTTGAATATTTTCTAGTCAATACTAAGTAGCATGTAAGCTTGACTTAATTATAAGTAGAATATTGAAATAATAGTTTCAAGTCTTCAACGTTTTTTAAAGCTATTAATAATGTAAACCAAAATAGCTTAACTATAAAAGGTAACAAAGGTCCTTTTTTATTTTAAAAAAAGAGTTAGTTCCTATCCTAATCCTAATATTAATAAAAGACATGTGGCTAACATTCAGTTGACCAATCATAACATTTAAATATTCAATTAACCAATCAAAAACTCCTAAAACAGAAATATTTTATCTAAAAATCTTTACAATTTATTAAATTTGAATATAATATGGATACAGACAATTCTTATTTATGATTGTATTGCATCCATTTAAAGACAAAGTTTCTTATTAGGTTTTCAATTTTTTAAAAATTAAATAATGAATATACATCTCTAAAATATTAGATCGCATAAAAAACAATTTTGAGTATCTTAACGCTGTTATTTTAACATAACAATGTGTATACACCGGACAAAAATCTAATATAATATTAAAGAGCATTGCTATTTCATCCTACAAAATCAACTTACAAATCCTTCTACATATGTCATCATCTAATATTTAGAAACAAGGCTCACTTACTTACATAATTACACATGTTTAGATAAGTGACATGCGTGTAAAAGGATTTGTAAGTTTCCAAATCCTTTCCCCCGTCACTTAAAGATATTTATCCTGGAAGGTTTAAACATGAGCTCATGTACACACATCCACACGCATGACCATTAGCTCACCTTGATGATGCGAATATGCCAAATCCTTAAAGAACCACCATTAGCAAAATGTTGGAAAATATATTTATTCGGGTTTGTTTCAATGTACAAATTTTGTAATCACTTTCGGAATACAACAATTTGTCTCTACATAGTCTAGGCAACATGAACTTTGTGTTGGGATAATATGTATTTTAATGTTTCTGTTTGACTGCAAAATCAATAACACGTTTGCATATGTGTGTTCTTCTATATGTTAATCTGAATAGATGGATCCCAAAATATCAAGAGATAAAGCAATGACACCCTTTAGTTGATTATAAATAAATAAAAAACGATTATTTATTTTTAGGTGAGGAAAATCATTTGCCCCTAAATTATGAAGACTTCAATCAATTGCTCATTTCTAGGTAATTTGTCCTAGAATATATTACTATGACATAATATATCTAGGTAATATTCCACATTGTTGGATTAAATCTCAGCTTGTTTAGATTTAACTAGATTTAGTTCAGTGTCAAATATACGAGAGGTTAACGACATTTTTAAAATAAAATGAATTATTAAATAAATTCAAATAAAAAACCTTATAAATTCAAATTTAAAAATATAAGAAAAAACAAACTGATAATTTAAATGTAAAAAATGTATATAAAATCAAAATAAAATAATGTAATTTTGAAACAATATATAATTTATATCATCTTTTGTAATAATTCTTTGTAGAAAAATTTGTTTTAGTAGTTTTTTGATCTTCCATCTTTGATGCATATCAACACCTTGAGATCCTTTTTGATTTATTTTGAGAGATTACAACATACAATTGTCCGTGCGTCAGGTCCCTAATTAGTCAATTTATGTCTACTTTAAATTATTAATATTGGAGATGTACCTTGTATTAATATGTGACAGTGATAATGAAGAGAGAGGATGTTCATTATAGGAAGAGACCAGGTCTCTCCTATCATGACTCCATCTTCACCTCATCTTGACTGTCACACCCCCTCCCTATCATAACACCATCTTCACATCACCCCCAATTAAAAATTATAAATTCACACACACATACACTCTCTCTCTCTTCATCCCCAAATATAAAACAAACAAACTCATACACACATTAATGGTTTAGGCCCCACACATTGGACCCACTCGGTCGTCCAAACATTTCAAAGATTCGACGGAATACGACGACGAGCAAAAGACGCACCCGTGCCTATCATGACGAGATGGACGAGCTCAATGACGAGATGGACGAGCTCCTTAGGGAGCAGGAGCAGGAGCAGCCTTAGCACCATGATTGTAAGTTATAAGGAAAGAGAAAATAATGGGTGCTACTAGTAACACCTAAGCTTGATGTTTTCAAGGGTAGATAGAGGATTATATGTGTGTTCAAAATAATTGCTAAAAATATTATTTTGGTTTTTAACTTTGCCTTAATAGTAACTAAGCTAGGTACTACTAGTAGTACTGTGTTATTCCCATAAGGAAATATATGTACCTTAGACCGATCAGAATGAGGCGGCACACAAGCCGACGCCGCCCTCTTCCGCCTGAATTCCGCCCAGTACATGGCCCCGAGGGGCGGCATTGAGAAAAAAAATTATTGAGCGGCAGATTTCTTCCGCCCAAACCCTCTTCCTTTTCAACCGTTGAACGGCTAGGTATTTTTTTTTTATATTTTTTTTCCTTTTCTCTTTTATATATATATATATATATATCCCATTATATATAAATATAAATATACATATATATAGATATATATATATAGAGAGAGAGAGATGACAAACTACCAGATGAAAAGGAAGGTGGAGGTGGTGCTCCGTGCTCGGGTGAAGTGTGATGCTCGGCGGTTTCTGACGGGATGGGGTGGCCGGAGGTGATGGGGTGGCCGGAGGTGATGGTTGGGGTGGCCGGAGGTGGTGGTGGTGGTTTAGTGGCCGGAGGTGATGTTTTCTTTTATGTATATGTGTATATACCATAGATGATAGATATAGATATATATATATACCATAGATAGATGATAGATATAGATATAAATAAGATAGATATATAGATATAGATATAAGATATACTAGTAGATATAATATATAGATGATATATAAGTATATAAATGTATTTTTGTTATAAAAAAAAATAATAAAATTTTTGAAGGATGCCCCATATAGAGATGCCTCACTCCCACAAAAAGGAGGGGCATCCCTTTGGAGGAGGCACCACCACATGGCGGAAGACGCCCCCATGTGGGGGTGTCTCACTCCTCATAGTCTTACAGAGACAATTGGGGCGACCTATTTTCACCCGGGTGGAAATACTTAACTCATTATGGATTTGCTTATTAAGATTTGACACTTCATAATTACAGTACAATGTTCGTTTTTAAATCTTGTAGGTGTATGTTTAAATACTTACTCCTATATAAAACATTAGATTTGCATGATCAATGTTTTTAAACGTTTTACATGAATTTCATGAAATATTTTTTTGTCAACTACACGAAGTAATGCTGAAAATGATTATTGAAACGAGTACTGGCGCTTTTAACGGTGGAATCCTAATCAACCAGTTATGTTTAACAAAATTCAGCCGTTAAAAAAAAAAATCTATTACTCGTTTTTTTTTTTTTTCCTGTGATTTGAAATGTTTGAGATTTAAGGCCACACTTACAAAAATTAGTTTAATTTAGTTTCTCATTTTTTTAATTTGGTCACAACATTTGTGTAATAATTCGTTTCAAATTGGAATAAGAATAAGATTTTGACGCTTTTATATAAGTTTCATAAGTTATAAGCTATCAATATTTTGTATTATGATTTTAAGTTGATTTGATCGTAAAAATAAAGATAGAAGTTAAATATGTATCCTTGTAAGTCCCTTAATTGTAAGCTAATTGATATATGCAATCTATAGTTCGTCTTAATTTAAATGTCTATATATTATTTTATTTTAATTTGTCTCAAATGTCTATACATTACTTTATTTTAATTTGTCTCAAATGATCAACTTTTAAAAAAAAATAATAATAATAATAAAATATTAATCTTTAAATTTTATTTTATTCTTAATCATCATGCAAAACGTGCCAACTTTTGGTGGATAGAAATTTCTTTTGGTCAAATAAAAAAATAAAAAATAAAATCTTTTCTTTCCTAAATTTATGATTTTTTGACATTTGTAGTTGAATGTAAATTGAGACCAGTGTTGTTTTGTAAATCTTGCCAAAATAACATTTACAAATAATTTTTTTTCTCATTTCATGTATATACAAGTAAACAGTGACCAATATTTTTATTCCAAGTATAACTAAATAAAGATCATATGTTACAATTAATAAATAAAATAAAAAAAATGTATAAGACAAAATATATATATATTAAATGATATAAGAACAAATATAAAGTGCTATTGCCATTTGCCATTTGCCATTTACCTGGAGTCTACAGTCACAGTGTACCATAAATCAGCGGTTCAGCTAGCCTCTGTGTGGGTCAGACCGTCAGAGGCTGTGTGTTAGGTAAGTTTATACAAAGACTGTCATTCTATTCATATTCAGATTCAGACTTACAACAATATATGTATAGTTGTATACGGGTATTCATGGTTTTTTGTATTTAAAATGTTCCACCTGTGTATTCCATATACTAGTATAAAAATAGGTTCGTATCTATATTTTTTAAAATAGTTTTTTATGCGTTGAAAATAAATTAAAAGGGGGAAATAAATTGTATAGTGTATGAGTAGTCAATAGTCAGTATAGTGACCATATATAACTGAGATTATATACGATATTTGGTATCATGATATCATCAATACAACTGTTAACAAAATTGAATAACTGAATCATTATCGGTCTCCATAGACCGGTCAATACGGCTATGACTTAATGCAAGTGTGTAACATCCCGATCTTTTTTATTCTATGTCGTTAACTTTGACCGTTAGTCAAAGTCGGTCTTCCGTTAAGCGTCGTTTTAACTTATGTGGATATTTAATGTGATAATAATTCTTATGTGTTAGGTGGATAATTATGTTGTATTTATGTAGATTAACGTGTGTCATTTAAGTAGAAAGCCGTGTAGTATTTGCTCATGGTGGTTATTTGGGCTTGTTTTCATGCTCTTTTTACCTATATTCATGGGGGTTAAATTACCATTGGATTTGGCGAGTTATGAGATGTCATTTGAGCCACGTTTAACGTTAATTATATGCTTATAGGTTGTCGGGAACACATCGTGTATACGGTAGAGTCGTTTGTTGCTTGTTGTTCATCCCGTGAGGTAAGATAACTTACTTTTGACACACGAAGGACACAACAAAACTTAGTTATGATAATTACTCCCCAATTTTATAATGTTTGAACTATCTCATGCATATGTTGGATATGAGATACATGTGGGGGTTAATCTTAAGTGTTATGCTAAATGATTTAGTAGTTGTGAGCTTGATTGCATGTGTAGACCTTGTGTAGCTTGTTTTTTGTGTTGTTCGAGGAAGACAATTTTTTTTACTCAGATGTACGTGACCTTACTGGGTTATCCGTGACCGTTTTTGAACCTTTTCCTGACCACCTCAAAGATGATACTTACCAAGATTCTAATTTCAGGCATATTGTAAAAGATCTCATTGTTAATGTGACATGTAACTTTAAGTTTTATATTAAATGATCAAAGCAACGTCTTTCCAATATATCGTAGTCGAAAGTTGCGAAAACAAGTGTTTAGATGAGGAAGTTTTACATAAAAGAGTCACCATCCACTTTAAAGATACCTACTTTTAATATGAGTCTCTCATGTTTTCCATTGGCTTTTTTCTTAAAAAGGGACATTTTCACAAAACTCATGTTGTTTCATGGGTCCCATGTATATATTTGGTCACTTTGTCTTTTATCTTTCTTTCGTCATCTCTTTTAGTAGCTTCCACCAAACTTTTTTTTTTTTTCAACTAGCTACTTCATGAAATGAAATGTATGTAAAATGTTAGTAATTTTTTTTTTTTTTTGAACCAGCCGAATTTATCATCTTTTGAGTTATGGGAACGTTCATTACAAACTAATACTGTATACATGGATTTAAGTCATTTAACCAATGGTATTATTCGATGTAATAGTATTACTAACTAATAAGTATTAGTACAGTGTGACTTTTTTGTTTTTTTAACAACAAATTTAAATAAAAAATCTTTCGGGAAAACGCCGAAAGTAGCAAAAACAAAATAGAAACTATGGAATTAAAGACCTTGATATTAGTCTGCCTCTGAAAACCTTATCGTTACGATGTTCCCATAAAAATCACCACCACGTCATTCAAATCGCTCTCAAAATGCCTTTATATTTCTTCGAAACCACTAGCTCCGAAAACCTTCTAAAGCATTCAAGTTAGTAGAGTGTGACTAATATGTCAAACAATACATTTAATATGTTCTTTCTTACATTATATTTGCAATTTTGAAATATAACATTGCATTTGAGTATAATCGATCATGCTATCCTTGCAATCGATCCCTAACCTTAAATTGACATTCTCGCCTAATAATTTTCGAATCAGTTTTCAGATATTATAATTGTAATTGATAGATATTAGTACTTCACAATCTAATGGATGTTAATATGGTAAATGTCTATATAACCTCATTGAATATAACTTTAGACCCAAACAAAAGCGTCTTTCACCAACATTATTTTCTCTGATTTGGTCTTCGTGTCAACTTTGAGATCTAACCTTCTAAAGTCCTATAAAGTTATTGTGTTTGGTAGGTTTTAAGGTAAAAGGGTTACCTTAATCTTTGGTTTAATGTTATCATTATCGTAACCTCATTTGCCCTAACATCATACTCCATTCGTTGCAAAATAAGCGTTTACTTTTTCATTTTGGGTTGTCCCAAAATAAATGTCTACTTTAAAAATGGAATGTTAATTTTATCTTCAAATAATTGATATTTAAGAATTCGTGAAAAAGTTAAAGACAATATCGAAAGATATACTATGTAATAATTAAGTATTTTCTAAAACTTTGTATTTTTTTTAAGTAGACAATTATCTTGAAACAGACCGAATAGTAGATTTAGTATTTGACAATCCTTATTATTTGTATATTAAGGTGTGTTTCATGTTATATGGAGTAGTATAATTTTAATTTCTGAATATATAAACTTTCAATTGGAAAATATACGTAGAAAACTTCGTAACTCTTCTAGATTAGCTTGGAAAAAACAAGAAATAAAAGATTTGATTACTCTAAAAATTGTAAATCAAAAGTTTGACTGAATTACTGCTTCGTAATTAACACATTTCGTGTAAATTAAATGATTTTTGTCAAACTAAAAGGAAAATATTTGAAAATAAATTATGAATAATAATTACCCATGTTTGGATAAACTTGGATTGATAATTGGATGAATTTGAGATTTTAGAGTCTTGATTTTAAAACCGGGTGTGAGCAAAATGCTCTCCAGACTTGTGACATAAGTTTTTCCGGTTTCCTCTAAAATTAAAGATTGGTATATTAAGAGACAATGTCGTTAAGCCTAAATTTGCCGTTAAAAAAAATGTTTGGATAAGCTTAATTTATATAAAAAAAAAAACGTGGGACTTTGCTTTAGTGAAGATTAAATCATTTTTTGGCATTAAATTCATTAATTTATTTTCTATAAATAATTGCAGGAAAGACAATTGGTAAAAGGTATATGACATTTAATTCAAGTTTGTACATCGATATTGTTATAATTAAATGAAAGGAAAAAAAAATTAACAAATGCATACATATACTTTGTGTTCTTGGTAAATTAACGATCTTGGTTATACTTTTTCTTTTTAAACGGTCTAAATTTATATACAACACTAATAATTTGATAACTATAATTAGAACGGGAATTAAATTCATGACTATTAAGTTACAAAATAAAATTGATATCGCTAGCAAAGCCGGATTTATCTTATGTCAAGGTAGATCCATATAACCTATGTTAAATATAAAGAATATGATAATTTTTATATGGACATACTTGAGTATTAGATTCGGACACACTTAAATCTTTAATTGATGGAAATATGAGGCCTAAAAGGCTAAAACGTTGAAATGATAGATTTACAATCAAATTGGACACACGTTAGTTTCGACCATAGATCCACTACTAATCGCTAGGAAAAAGAAAGTTATATCAAGCTTAATACATTCAGTTGTTTAAAATTATGTTAACAATTATCATGTATCGTCCAACTGGCCGTCTAAAAATTATTATAAGGAAAATAAATCATAAAGGTCAAATGAATACTTAGAAATGAAGATTCCAAATCAATAGTTGCTAATTTGCCATATAAACTAAAACGTATTAAAAAGGACTATTAATTAAATAATCCTCTTTTACGTACATTTATAAACAGAATTTTAGTATACATAATTAAAACTAATTTTAGTTCTTATTTTGCGTTAATTTTGTTTAATATATATAGTTTCTTATTTCATGATATTTTTTTTACGACAATTCATTTCAATTCCATAAGAAAACCCATTAAAGAAAATGGTAGATCGATAGAAACTCTTTGATCCCATATACCGTATTAGTTTTTTGCATCAATAGTTAGCTACCATTCTCAGTTTTTTCTTTGGCAAGAATCGAACCTGCGTCCCTTAAGACAATAAGCTCTTAATGATGTCATGGTGGCCAATCCACCTAAGTGAGTTGGTTAAAAAAAACCCAATTATTTATGAAAAAACCCTTCTTTCTAGCTTGTGGACCCGGATTTGAACCATGATTTTAAAGTCTTAAGTTCCTATAAATACCAATCCATTTAGATTTTTTTTCGAACATTCAGTCGGGATACGACATCAGGGAAACCTCACCGTATAATGGTGAAGCCTTGCACGTACCCTAGACAACGAGATGTTGACCATGGGCCGTTACAAGTATTCGGAGGAAAAAATCCCAAGGCTTACCATCCCGGAGGATCGAACTCAAGACCTTGGGTAAGATTTATTTCGTGATACTTATTAATCAACCGGTCAATTAATTAATAAAGATATTTCCATATCATTTTTCTTTACCAACAAGAAATAGATAAAACAAAAGTTATTGTGAATTTTGTCGACGTCATCAAAAATTAATCCAATCAGGATTCGACAACTCAGCACTATAGAACACACGTACGGACATGATATACATCAAAAATTCATTTTTGATTTGCCCCCTTCCCCAAGTTATTTTTTATTTTAAATTTTATCATTTTCTGTCTTCACCCTCACTATATATATTCATACACACATGCATATATAAAATATTATAATTATAATTTATATATTTATAATGTATATACACCTATACATACACATTATCACTGTATCTATATATCTCAATTCATCTCTGTTTCTCAATTTCTCTTTATAAAAATCTCTCTCTAAAAATCTCAGATATATAATAGAAACACAATGTCGCCGGCGGCGGGCATTTCTAAGCTTTCCGATCTAACTCCGGCGGTAAATCCGACGATGACGTCAGACTCGTTCTCGAAAGACGCAATGATCTCGTGGTTTCGCGGCGAGTTTGCAGCGGCGAATGCGATAATCGATGCCTTGTGCGGACATCTGGTTAAGCTAGAAAACGGACGGCGGTGTGAATATGAGTCGGTCTTCAACGCTATTCACCGTCGCCGGTTGAATTGGATCCCGGTTCTTCAGATGCAGAAGTTTTTCTCCATTGCTGACGTCACTGTTGAGCTTTCGAAAGTTGCTGATGAGAAAATGAAATTGAAATCTAAAGGATTTGAGAAGGTTGAAAACGAAAACGACGTCGGTTTGGTGAAAAAGAATGAGTTAAAGAATTGTGAGGTTGTTGTTGTTGAAGATGATAATGAGAATGATGATTCTAACAGAATTAATTCTCCAAAAAGTGAGATAACTGATACAACAGGTATAAAAAATATGATTATTTTACATTTATAGTTATTATACTTATTATTATTTTTCTTTTTAAAATTATTTTTTTTATTATTAAATTGCAAGTATGATTTACATTTAATAAAAAAATATTATTAGATCTTTTTATCTGTTTATTTTTCTTATTAAATATTAAATTTAAGTGTTAAATGGAGTACATAAATGTATTTATGCTATGCTGTTTATTGTATACTCGTATATTACTCAAAAATATATATATATATATATTCTAGATTTTATTTTTCAATATATTTCAACTTAATTTTTATAACATGTTTTTACTTGTATTTTGTTGATTTTTTTATTATTATTTATTTATATGAAGTTAAATAGTAAACCTAAAAATATATTAAAAAATCTGGTGATAACACAGTCAAAATCTCTATCGTTGATTTTTAAGTTTGCTTTTAGGCTTATTATCGTCTCTTTTTTATATATCAAATTAGTAGATAATATGTTTTACACTTTTACTTACATGAGTACTTTTATCATATATCAGTTTAACTTGTTAGGTAAACTGTATATAAAAGTTTTGACACAAAAAGGTTTTAAAAGTTAAAAACACATAAAACACTTTGAAATATTTATTTAGCCCTTATATAAGTGTTTACTTATGTGTTACTTTGTTGCATATTAAATTAAACTAATAATAATTTACAGCAGATTCAATATTAAATTCAATTTTTTTTCAATAGGGATCTGGGTTAGGAAAAAAAATAAGGGTGATGATTTATACACAATCTTTTTTTTATTGTATACCATCAAACGTGTTTTAAAATGTCGTACAATACAATAATGCGAAGTATATTTGTTGTGTATTAGTTAGAAAAATGTGGTAAGCATCACCTTCCAAAAAATAATCAGTAAACAATAAATTAGTTTTTTGTCTTCTCGATCGTTACCGAGAAAAACTAGTTAAAAGCGATAATTCAGGTATGTTGACATTTTCCCGAGGACTGACTTATAGTTAGAGTGAGATGTTCGAGGTTTGATTTTCACTAAAAGGTGGCTTTTTGATTTTTGGTATAGCCCTGCCTCCTCTGGCCTGCTTAGGGACGGACCAGGCACTTACTTATTATTGAGATGTGTGTGGATTCATTTACTACTTACTAGTAGTAAATTCTTTTCGAATTTATGTATAGTAGTATTAAAGAAAAGTCAACTTTATGTAAAAAATTGTTTTTATGGTTACTAGCTAGAGTTTTTAAGCAACTGAGCTTGTTTTAATTGAATTGATTTCGAGTTTAAGTTTAAAAAAAGAAATTTGATACTACATAAGAAGAGACTTATTTGTATATCGCTTTCAAGACTTAAGTTTGTATTTATTTGCCTATTTACGTGTTAAGCAATACTCACACAGTCACACGGATAGCGCTCAACCTCGCCACTTTCCACCACATCACGTTGTTGGGCTTCCTTTTGGCCGAGGTAAAGGGGATGGTGTCCCCTGCTGGGGCTTGGGGGCCACATAGGCCACCCAATGCCCCGTTGCTTAATAAAATGTAACTAGGGCTGAGTTTTTGTCAAGTTGTAGAACAAATTTGATTTAAGTTCTTAAATTGGAACTTTTCGAGTTTGCTTAATGTTATCATGTCTCATTATGTGTTAAGGTAGAGCCTACATTATGTAGGCTTGTTCATTTATCGAATCGAGTTCAAGCTTAGTCTAATGTTATTAAATCATGTTCAAAGGCAGTTTGCCTTATTTGCAACCTAATATGTATGAAATTAGAAAATATAAAAGTACTAATTATTTTAATGGAGATCAGAAGTATTATTATAAAATTGGTGATTGAAAGTATTATAAATTTACAATACAATAAATCCAAAATTTGGTGGCACATGGTTGTGTCTGAGCTGCAGAATGAGATCCGTAAAATAGGATGTCACCACCTGTGTCTTGTTTGTTGGGCGGAAGTATTTAGTATTTACCCCCTGCTTTTGGTGGTTAGTTCTATGATTCCTAGCCTGTTTCTTTTCAACTCTTTTGTGATCTCCGCTGCTTTAAAATTTTGACATAGTCTACCTTTTGTTTTTCTTTGGTGAAATTTGAAGTTATGTTAGTTTTAGCTGACTGAATAATATATAATATGGGAAAATAGAAGATGCAGCAGACTGCATCTTTCATAGATGCAGTCACACTCACAAAAAGATAAATGATTGAT
>JAOXNX010000032.1:19603761-19626168 GCA_028566075.1 Solidago caesia
CTGCAATATCCACCTTCTCTTCATCTAAGGTGTGGTAAAATCGAAAGTATTTTTCTGCTTTCAATATCTAACCCCTTCAGTCTCCACCGCTGAAAATGGGAAATTCAATTTTGTGAAAGGGAAGCCATGGAAACTAGAATTGCTATGCTCCCCTTGTCATACTTAGTTCCACTGCTACTCGATTTCTCTCTGGCTGCCGCTTGTCGCTTTAACTCAGCCATGTCATCCCTTAAAGATTCCATGGCTTCAAGTTTAGCAGCAATTGCACTCAATTGTGCTGTGATAGCATCTGGTTGAGAACCACTGTTATCAGAACCGCTCTGGGTGACCACCATAGTTGTTTCTTCGTTTCCCGGCAACAGAACCAAATGATAGAATCTAGAGATTAATCAAAATTACTGGAATTGATAGGCCCAGTTCGAGAGGGGCAATCTCTCCAATTACAGACAAAGATAATCAGAATATTTTTTGGATGATAGAAAACTAAATCACAACATTGTATAAACAATGCATAAATTTAATAACCACTCTTGGAATTTGGATGATGAGGGACTCCCCACATTCCTACTGCCATGTTGCTTGGTTGACCAAGTGGATCTACCCAATTACCAAAAACTGTATTAAATTGCTCCAATTCAGCTGCCCCCGGACCCGCAACAGCGCGTTTCTTCTTTCGTGTATAAATTTTAAGAGGAATTGTATCAGTAAGTTGGTCAATGTTCTGTTTATATCAATAGCAGTTGTCATCTAGAGCCTATTATTTGCTTAAGATCGATAGAAGTTGTAACTTGGTCAGTAGTGGGACAAAACAGGTCGCTTCGGGTTGACCAGAAACACTTTTATCCAAACAATGTCTTTTTAATTCATAAGCAAATAGGTAGAAGTGCCACCTTTTAAATATGACTTTGTTGTATTACTTTCTTTTAATCATCTGACTATCTTGTAGTTGTTGGAAGAGTATTTGAGATGCAATTATTCAGCAGTTTTATGTTTTTCCAAACTGATTTGTGATACTAATTTTCTTTGCACAGCTAGAAAGGGGTCAAATGCTAACGATATCTCCATATCTAGTAAAAAGGCGCAAACAACATTTCCACCACGTAGAACAGTATGGAATCGACTTGATACTCGGGTGTAACGGGTTCATATGGGTTGGTGAACATGTTGAAATCAAAGATAACATGGTAGAAGATGAACCCAGTAAACCCGACCTACAAAATGAGAAATCGGGTACCTCTATGAGCCTTGAAGAACAAGAACACACTTACACTCCATTGGAGACGAGGCAAAACATATGCAGGATTGCAAATGGTATTAGGGTATTGTCTACATTGGGATTCAGTATTACCATTGATGTGATTCTTGAAACTGTCGATTTAAGCACCTCCAAGGGTCTTGATATCCATGACATGCTTGGTGCTGAGTTTTTTGTTTTGGTTGCTGAAAAAGAAGCTGAGCGAAGAAGCTTGACAACTCGAAAGAAACGTTAAATTTGGATTCTGGCAACAGAATTGACAAGTTGTATCTGGAAAGAAAAGTAGAAATAGTTTGTACTCTGTAGTCATGAATAGAAAGTAATTTGTATTACAATTGATGTGATTGGTTAAGTTATGGATCAACTTAAATTCAGCTGTTTAATGTTTTGCTTGAATTTTTATTTATTTATTTATTATTATTATTTTTGTTGTGTTTCCATCTCACAAAATTTACAACCATTTATATTTTATTGCATGTTTTTAAGATGTGAACATACTTAACATTGTTAGTTATAGCTCTTATTAGACTAAAAAGTGGAGAGTTATGTTTGAAATGTTTACGTTTAATGGTCTTATGTATGATTCAATATGTTTAAAAAAAAAAGAGAATTCTTATTGTGTGAATCGTTTTCATCCATCTTGATCAAACTTTGATCAAAATAGTTTTTTAGGCATGATTTTTAATTTAGTTGTGGACCTTGTGGTGCTGAAATGGTAGACAGGCGAGACTCAAAATGAGCGTGGAGGTTGTCCGATGGTTCCCGCTTTTATAGTAAAATTTTTTTTTATATAAATAAAAAAAATGTTTAAATAGAGACAATAAAAAATAACATACATTGTGATTGTTGACACTTGAAGATCAATCTCATACTGTAATCTCTTACGACACTTAGCGCATGTACCATCAGTAGCAATGCCTTGAGCGAACGTAAAAGGGTGTGGATGATTTCCAGTACTCTTATAAATGCCCCCGAATTTTATATTCAAATACTCAAAAACGAATCCCCATCTGTAGGAAACAGGCAAACTTCAATGTGTGTCGCTCTGAAGCAGTGGCGAATCTTGAACCATTTAACAGGGGGACCGAAAGTCACGGGATCAAAAAATAATACTAAGAAAAATAATCAGGGGTGCCCAAAGTCACGGGATCTAGAAATACCACTAAGAAAAATAAATTTTCGGATGAATTACAAATAAAATTACACTACTGAACGAAAAACAGAGGCCTCTCAGGATTTAATTCACCCTCACAAATTTCACAAAAGTATTCACCCTTATGGTTCTCAACAGGAAAGTAACTCAACTTCATAGGGTGCTTGTCATACTTGTGCCTAATTGTCTCATTCAGTAACAATGCACAGTTGGGATGTAGATGAACATCGCAAGTTTGACATCTGAATGAACAACCATAAATACTATATTTGCACATACGACAAATCTATGAGGTTTAATGGATGTTCATGCTCAAACATTGTTTTTTTTTTTTTTATAAATATTTTTTTGTGGAAATTATAGACTCAAGAAGAAATGGTTTTTGAAAATGAACATGAAAATGAAAAGAACACTGGACGTACAAGCAAGTAATGGAAAATGGATAGACCTATATATTTACATATATGAGCATGCATTCAACTTTTTGGAATAATTCATTTCTTAATCTTAAAACAAGTTAGGTTGATAATATACATACGAAACGTGTAGATCTTAATTAAATATTATTCCAATTCCTATTACTTTTATTATGAATGGGGTCATCGAAACCAATAAATAAAAAGTAAGGTATCAAACAAAACGAATTATGGTTACTAATTTACTTATCTTGTAAATATTACGGGCAACAGAAGTGATTGTTAATAAAAAAAATTTCTTTTAAATAAACAAATAAATGTGGTTTTGACAATTTTATTTTGAGATTTTTTTGGGTGTATACACACACCTCATTATTTCCAGAAAATACCCCCTGTACACCATGTATAGGGTTTGATCCGTAATAAATAGTATGTAAAAACACCACCTATACGCCTAAATAAAGGCAACATGCAACAAAAATAACAAGATCGGTCCATTAACAAATTGGATAATAAAAAATAAACACAAATACAATTTACTATTGCTTATGTATTTTTTCATTGCCTAAATAAAGAAATTCCATGGTTAAACTTGTTATAGAATTGGAAGAAATTAAAATAAGGACTGAACATAAGCAAACTTATTATCAGGGGGGTCAAAGTATCAAATAACCATAATAGAAGGGCTAAATAAACAATCAAGTAACATTATCCGGTATCCAAACACACACTTTCAGTATCTCTAACTCCAACCAGTAGCCACCGCCTTGCTCCTCCGTTCACCGGCGTTTTCCGGTAATTTCAACGGTAATTCCTTCTCATATTTTCCATTATATAGGTCAATTTATATGCACACTATTCTATATCTATATGTTTAATCCTTAAGGTTTTATATTTCTGTACAGAAATTATGAATAATATCTTCACTTATACCAACTTGTAAGTGATATAGAAAAAATAATAAAATTCATAATTATAATTTATGTATAGGTTATATCATATTATTTACCGTGATTGTTACATTTCTAAGTTTGTTATATGTAATTGAGCTTAAATTCATTCGTTTCGATGCTCGTAGTTTTTTATATGACTCGAAACTATCGTTGCTCGATTTATTTAATAATTTGTTTGTTAGTGATTATCATTAGGGCTTAACATCTCTACTTGTATCACATTTAGTCCTAATTAGGAAAAATAGTATAATTATAATGTATCTATAGGTTTTTATTGTACTCGCTATTCTAACTGTTATGTTTTTATGTTTCTGACATATAATTTTTTTTGTTACTCTTAGGGTTTTATATGTTTCTTTAGATTAATATATGCTTTAGTATCATACTCGTTAACAATTTGGCAGAAAAGTATGTCGTAATCACAAGTATTATTATAGCTATTACATTCCGATGTTTATTGTAAATAATGGACCTTTAGTTCATACATTTGGAAGTTGGAACTATATCAAAGTTTTGCATAACAACTTCACCCATCAGCAGTTCGAAATATTGAGATACATAAAAGAGACCGAGGGAAATGTAATTAGTTACAGACTTTATGTATACTCGGTTCGGTTGTTGTAGTTACGGACAATATTTTATCGTCTATGTGTTTTCAATGCTCTGCTCGACTTTCTCATATTTTTTTTGTGAGGGATTAACCTTAAAGTTTTATTTTTTCTGCATGTATTGAGTTTATGCCGGATAAAGTAACCCGTTGCTTATTAGCAATTTGTCATAGAACTATATTGTAACTACATTTGTTACAATGGACCTTGAATTGATCTCTTTTGTGTTTTCAGTTTTTTGAGTAAGATAAATGGTGTTGGTACTTCTTTTGATGAGCAGATTTCTAATTTTGTACAATAATTTTATAGGAGTGCAGATTCTTCTGGATGTGTGACAAGCATGAAGATTATTGGCTATAGTTATATACCAAAATCAAGTATATTGATCATGCACCACGAGATATCAGCTCTTACCTTTTGCAAACCCCTAACAACTGCCGCATCAACATTGTGGGTTTCAAGTCATTACAAAACGAGAATTGATTTCATTAAAAATTTGCAATGTTCCATTACGAGTAGATCGTATACGTCTAACTCAGTAGGTTCGTCCACTTCCAAGTCAGACTCTCCTCGTACGAGTCGAAAACAAGGAGGATCGTCATCATTATATGGCCGTGCTAGCTTGCTAGAAATGAAGAATGAGAGGATTGCAAATCGAGCCCGTGTTTATGAATTTTTAAGAGGTATTGGTATTGAACCAGACGAGCTTGATGGTTTGGAGCTTCCTGTGACAGTTGACGTTATGAAGGAGCGTGTGGATTTTCTTCACACTCTTGGGTTAACGATTGAAGACATAAACAGTTATCCACTCGTTCTTGGTTGTAGTGTCAAGAAAAATATGATCCCCGTCCTTGATTATTTGGGAAGATTGGGTGTTAAGAGATCTACTTTGACAGACTTCTTGAGACGATACCCTCAGGTTCTTCATGCTAGTGTTGTCGTGGACCTGGCACCCGTTGTTAAGTATCTCGAGGGCATGGACATTAAACCAGTTGACATTCCTCGAGTTCTTGAAAAGTATCCAGAGGTATTGGGATATAAACTCGAGGGTACAATGAGCACATCTGTGGCTTATTTAGTTGGAATTGGAGTTGCGAGAAGAGAAATTGGCGGGCTTTTGACTAGATATCCAGAAGTTTTAGGAATGAGAGTTGGGAGAGTGATCAAACCTTTTGTTGACTATCTTGAAAGTTTGGGAATCCCGTCACTAGCTGTGGCCCGATTGATAGAAAAACGACCTCACATACTCGGGTTCGGATTAGAAGATAAAGTTAAACCAAATGTTAAGTTTTTAACTGAATTTGGTGTGCGAGAGGCATCTATTTCGTCTGTAATTGCACAATATCCTGAAATTATAGGACTGGACCTTGGTCCAAGGCTAGAAAAACAGCAAAATTTCCTCAAATCTGTAATTGGTTTCAGTCGTGAAGATTTCGGGAAAGCTATAGAGAAAATGCCACAGATAGTAAGTTTGACTAACACGCCTATTGTGAAGCATGTAGACTTTTTGAAAACTTGTGGATTCTCATTGGATCAAGTGAAGAAGATGGTTGTTGAGTGTCCACAATTACTTGCTTTGAATATGGACATAATGAAACTCAACTTTGATTATTTCCAAAGCAAGATGGGACGGGAGTTGGACGAGTTGGTTGAGTTTCCAGCATTTTTCACTTACGGTTTGGAGTCGACCATAAGACCAAGGCACCGGATGATTGCAAAGAAAGGACTTAAATGTTCACTTGCATGGCTTCTTAACTGTTCTGATTCGAAATTTGAGCAGAGGATGAATTATGACACGATAGATATGGAGGAAATGGAAGATGATTCATCATTTGATATGAACACTTTGATGGAACCCAGAAACGACCAATCAGATTCTGATTATGACGAGGACAGTGATGAAGAGTACTTGTAGGGCAAGTTAAAATGGAACTTCCATGAGCAAACTGTTATTAGGTTAGCTAGTATGACCTTTGTTAGATCACTTAAGTTTTGTTTCTCATGTATCAGCATTTCATAATTGATATAGAAAGAACGATTCTAAAGGAGGATGAAGAAGTTGCGATTGCACTCGTCTATGTATATGATGTTGTTTGATGTTCGTGAATGCTTATCAGTAAGTTTATTTGTAACAAAATGAAAACGAAGGAATGTTGCCATTTTATTTACCTCAAATGCTACTTGAGCAGAGTAGTGGATATAATGTTTGGTTGAGGGTGATGAAGTATACAAGTCTTCTGTCAAAAAAAAGTCATGCCTAGTTATGTTTATCTTCTAACTAAGACCTGTTCAGGAACCACATGATATTGCATGTTTTGTTACAGGGAGCTAGGTGAGTTATTATGTCCATCTGGGGTTAGCTTGAGACTTTTAGCTTCTCTTTTTTTGGTCATTTTAATCTCAAACCTATATTCACTTAGAGGTGACAAAACGGGCATGTCAATTTGGGTAATGGGTCAGATCAGATTATTTTCAAAGTGCATCTTTTAAGTGCCGTATTAAAACACTGGGTTGACTCTTCAACACTTCATTGTCTATTTTCTTGAATTTTGCAAGTCAGTATTTTAATATGATTCCAAAAAGCATTTGAAAACACCCTAAATGTATCTGCAACTAACAAATCATGTTTGACTCATTATCGATAAACTACAACTCGAATAGATCTGTTTTCGTCTACAAAAGATTGAAAGTAAACCCATGGGCTGGAAAGAGTAGCAAAAATTTTCCTAAATATACTTGAAAATTAACAAAGGGTTGTAAAAGTACGGTTCGGATCAAATCCACTGCAGTCCATTCTTTAGATAATGGTAATTCCTTTTCATTACGAATCACAAAAAGTATACATTTCATATTTTCATCCCTAATCTTCACACATTGTAAATATACATACAAGACCTACGCAAGTATGCAACTACAACCATATATCACATAGGATATGAATATCCATATACATTCTCCTACTCTATTGTAAACAGACCCCGAGTCCTTGAATAAACTATGAAGTTCCAAGCCCCAGAAAGTTTTCTGCAGAAAGATCTTCACAACCAGAATTAATCATTTTTCTGTAGCCACCCTAGCTGCAGAAAACAATACAGTGACATACAAGTCAATTAAGAGATAAAGACGTGGCAAGATGGGTGGATCGGGTAATAGACTCAAAACGAGTTTGGGTTGAAAAGGTCAATTTTCAGTAGATTATGGGCAAGTTTCAGCCCGTTTGACATTTTGACATGTTCCTCATTTTGCGGAATTTTTCGATCCGACCCATTTATCTTGTTTTTAAACACAACCCAAATCGACCCATTTAAAATTATATAGGTCAAAAATGCCACATGTGAGATAAAATTAGCAGTGTCGATTGTCAAAGATGTACAAGAAATACTACCTTCCATGCATACATAGCAAAAAAAGCAACAGTATCTGCAGACCAGACTAGCGCAAACGATTTCAAAAAAAAGGGGATTGTAACATTCAGCAACGGGACAAGGAGGAACAGATAGTTAAGAGCTTCCTTCTCATTCTTTGAGCAGTCCCGTGCACGAAGGGAAGGAATAGCTGCAGACAATCAAACTTAATTAGATTGGCTAAAGTAGAATCTTCTGAATTGAGTTGCAAAAAAGGCAGGTCGGGCAGGTTGTATAACGGGTCAAAATATTTTGAGGTCAATACGGGGTGGGTCAACCAGCCAATACTTTTTGGTCCACTCTGTTCATAATTAAACAATTTAATGTTTTAAATTTGATCAGTCTAACTTTAATATTTAAAAATATAATCTTATATTTTGAATAAAGCTATTTTTGCGGTTGCAAGGCTTTGAATACGATTTGTGTGAGTTTTGACCCGTTTAACCCATTTTTTCCGCTCAACCAGTTATATGTAAATGGATTAAAGTTGCAATATATAAAAAAATAAGCTGCAGATATATGATGAGACAAGATAATGGTACTTACTAAACATCCAGATTGACCACATTCCCATTAATCTCCATAAATCGGGTTCATTTGAAGGGAAGATGAGGTTAAAAGAGAGAGCTCCACCCATCAACATCGATGCATAGGCTTGGACCTCAAAAACGGTGTACAATGTTGATCCAGGTACTGCCGGGTTCTTTGAAGCCATGGACGCTCTGGGTGCAAACGTCGCAGCAGTTTTCTGGACAGCCTATTATATAGGGACAAAAACCATAGTGATAAGACAATGGTCAGGTCCTCTTTACATATATAATCTACACAAGAATTATATAACATTACAATTCGTCGCTTATAAACATGCACAATGTGTTCGAGTCTATAAACATGTCACGTAATTCTATAAACTTATCTTCGTTATCCATGGACGGTGGACCTTTCTCATATCATGCAACAAAAATTTACCTCATTCTTGCAAAATCTTAAAAAAACAAAATTCAAGGAAATGTTTTCACATGTTACCTTTTTAAGGTCTTTTTCGATACTTGCACTGCTCGATATCGAGCTCTTGAGTTCATCTTTAGGACTATTCTCATCTTCTACTGTTTTTGTGTCTAGTTCATTTGAAGATGCATTACTATTAACAACAACAACATTGAAACATTTGTCATGAAATCTAGGAGTTAGTTTAAGGATTGAAGGATTGACAGAGAAGAAATTTGAAAGATGGGGTGGTTTGTAAATGGATGTTGGTACTAAAGTATTCATGTTCTGTTCTGTTCTTCAATGGACAGAACAAAGAAACAAGGAAAGATAAGAAAAGGGAGGATGAGAATGTTTTATTTGGAAAGTTTAATATGGTTCCTGAATGACCCCTTACTTTGAGATGATTGCTGAAAATTACCTCCTAATTTTATTTTTTGCAAAATCGGAGCCTGTAGCTAGCTCTAACTTGGAGCTGGTTAGCTTCATAGTATAGGGAGTGGTTATTGTAAAACAAGTATTAAAGTAAAATAAATAAGATAAGATTTTAACCATTGGATTATTATAAAATTGATGCACGAAGATTCATAGAATACAAGTATACAGATTGATGCATGAAGATTTTCATGATGTACAACGATTTTCAATTAAGTGAAAAAGATTGTTTTATTTGTTTTACTATAATATTTGTTTTATTTTAACCAGGACCTCATAGTATATATGTTTAACAAAATAATTGGAGCTTGTAACTTATGAATGTTAAATGATATACAATGACATACATATTATCTTCAAAAGGTATAATCTTTACTCCTATATAAAAAAGCAACCATCTCCCTCCCTTAAACAATTCAGACTTTGAAATAACTATATTACTTATCTTTTTTATTCACTAATTTAAACATCTCCATATAATATACTTATAATACCCTTAATGAAATAATTTACAACATAGATCCTTCAATCATTAAAATAACCACATTATTCCCCTTTTACATCAATTGTTTTTACATTCACCACACCACCACCACCTGCCACCGCCACCGCCGCTGCTACCACCCATCGCCGCCACCACCGTCGCCGCCGCCACTGTCGCCGCTACCACTATCGCCGCTGCATCGTGCGGGCATACGTCTAGTATACTTGTAAGTAGTTAGAGTATTGAGGTAATTAAATGACAGCCCTTAGGGCTGTCAATAATAATAATCATGTGCATTAATTACACTCAGATTTTCCTTTTATATTAAATATTTTAATTCATCTACGTTATTTAAAAGAAAAGTTTGACAGTATTAAATGTACAAGTTAAGTGTATTAATTAAAAATTTTAATATAAAAAGAAAATCTGAGTGTAATTAATACACATGATTATTTTTATCGACAGCGCTAAGGGTATTAGAAAAACCCTTTATTTTTCCATAAGCTCAAATTACAAGCCAAAAACTATTTCAATTAAATAAAGTATAAGCTATTAAGAGAAATGAAATTGATAAAGAATTAAAATAAAGAGAAATAAAATTGGTAGAGAAATCTAATAGATTCCATTGTTTGGTAATGGTAGAGAAATTGACCTGAAAAATGTTAAAGAACATAATATTTTATAACCAAAACCTTAAAAATTCAACCAATTTTATATAAACTCATTTAAAATATGAACTAACTCTTAAAAAAAAAATAATAATAAAATAAAATAAATAACTAATTATCATTTCTCTCCATTTTTCCTCATTTTGGATGGAAATCAACCAAGAACAAATCCATTTTTTGAGAAATGGTCATTTCTCCGCCTATAGTTATTTCTTCCTATCAAACAATGGAAATGAAATCATTTACATTTCTCCCATCTCAATCCTCTCTACCAGACACACCTTAAGTCAAACAAAACTTATGAACTTGAATTAATAAAAACTATAAATTCAAACTTTCATAAGCTTTTAAAAACCGATTACTATTGAATTCCATTTCATAAAAATATAACTGTGAGATATGTAAAAAGTACTATAGTAATAATTAAATACCTTGTATAGGGATAGATAAATTTATTAGTTTTTTTTTAGTAATTAACCTTGTTACAAAATGACATTAAATAGCAAAACTAAAAAATAAAATTTAAAATCGTCAACTTTTATTAAAAATTTTTATTTTTTATTTTTTAATGACCTAGAAATATTTTGGTTGATATTTTGAATCAACGATCAATTAGTTAAATCTCTATCAAACAAGAAGAATAAAGAGAAAGAAAAAACGTTTTTCAACTATCAATCAATCTCATACATATAAGCCGGTATATATTAAATCCTTAGATCAATTATGTCAAACAAATGTTGAGAATTTTTTTATATAAAATTAAATAAACTTTTTTTTTGGGTATAATGAACAATTATTAAACACCGTTAACGGAAAATATTTAATTTCACTGTTTTGTATGGGTACTATGCTATTTCAAACAAACTAGTAATACAAATTAAAACCATTGATAATCTAATCTGGTAGAGTTTATTGACCTTTTGAAAACGAATGATGCCATGTAATGAAAATCAAACTGCTCTAAACTCTTAGCCGTCGACTTTGTTTTTCTAACTTTCGTGAATGATCAATTGGCTAACTATAGATCAAACGTCATGACAAATCATCCTATTCATGTGATCGTGATAAATGACAAATTGAAAGGATGTGATGAAGTGAGAGAAATAAGTATGAACACATCATTTTATTTATATGTGTAGAATGATAAAGTCTATAGAATGATATAGCATTACTCCATTTTGACTTAGATACACACATCTTAACCGGGGTATACCCGACCCTGGTGTCCTTTTCCGAGCCATTTACCTAGAAAGGTTTCGAAACTAAGACATTTTGTTTATTTAAAATTTTAATTACATTTATAATAAGCTCAAAAATAATGAAAAATTCATAATACATATATTTTTCCTTTGGTACATTAAAAAGTCGAGAATGCAGATCACAGACGTTCATTGAGTTCGCACATTTACGTAAATCTTCAATAAATTAATTAATTAACAAATTAATCGAAATTAATAGTAATTAGCTTTTCTTTTAGATTCATCTTTTGTTACAATTTCAACTACTGAAATACATTAATATATAATGCTGATGATCATCATCATAAACGTACTGATAATAATAATATGAACGATCTGATTTCGATTCAACAATGCGTGTATCAGTCGGCGGATTTCTGTTATCTTTGTTTCTATTTACAGGTATATAAACAGTTACGTACGGTTTCTTTGTTTAATTATATCTTACAATTATATATATATATATATCATGATCAATCAACTTGTATATATAAATTTGAACATTATTTGACACTTTATCTAAGTACTTATGGCGCGTGTAACAAACTTTATGTTCATTGCTATCGTATGTATCTGACTACTATTACGTGTAAACCGACACTACTGAGGATGTTGATTAAGCTGATCGACGACATGACGCGATGCTTTGTATGGCGGCTGCAATGTATGCATGTCATTAATAAATTTTACACAAAAATAAAGTAAAATATATATTCTTTTTTACTCGATGAAAAGGTTACCAAATATGTACATAAAAATTGAAAGTTTGGTACAAACATAATTAGATCGCTTGGTAGTATGCATGCTACATACAGTAATAGTGTGAGATCGGTTGTATCGATACATTGCACTAAGCCCGATTGCTCTATTAAGTGATTATCTGCTTGACCGCCTGATTTGGGTCGGTTTTAATGAAAGTTAACATTAAAAAAAAGTGATTATCTGCTTATTTAAGCAATGACCATCACTCTTTAAAAAATTGTTTATCTGCTTGATTTATCACATTCATGGAAATATATGAAACTTTAACTCGAAATCTATTGTACATATTCAACTTAATTAGAACGCTTCTATAGTATGCATCTAACTTTCAAATATTGTTGTGTATGTATCCAGTGACATTTTTCAAGATGACTAAAGTTAAATACTTTTCCAAGCACTTATCTCTGTTAGCAAATACTCACTTTAAAATACATTTCGAGGACATGAAGGAGTTTTGCCTGTCCAAGGGCATGGCCTATGATAGGAAAGTTTAAATGATTAGAATTAGGATAGATGAAAATCGTTGATATGCGGTTTTCCTTTTACGGGGTAGTTTCCTGTAGGATTCCTAGGAGACTTAGGGCCGGTCCTACGTGTAGATATATACTTACCTATTCTTCTAGGTATAGAGATACTAATATACTTTAGCATAGCCGCATAGGTAATATATATAATGGGTCCGTTACATACATTTATATAGGCTTACTTGATTATATGTCCATAGTTTCACATGCTTGTATACTTAGTTATATGTTTTTCGTTTTTTGACATATATATACATATGTCTAATACATACACTCACACTTTCGGACATACACACCCACACACACATGCGTCCATGCACACACACATACATTGGTTTGCTCCCACTTACTCTAGCCGTAGGTCCTTTTAGAAACAGTCTCTCTACCCACGGGTAGGAGTAAGACCGTCCACATCTCACCCCATATCCGGCTGATGGCAGGATTGGGTATCGTTGATATTTGACATTGACATCACTCACTTTGACATAAGCAATCCCAAACACCCATTATATAGCTATTTGTTCAGTCTATATAAACCCTAAGAACCTAATTATCCTCAGTTTAGAGAGTCAGGTGATAATACATTGCAATGATCTTTGTAGTTTAGGTATTCTTGGTGATTATATGAAATTGTAAATTAACTTTTAGTTAGCTACTTAGCTCAGGGTAAATATTAAAGTGGAAGGAGTTTATCTATGTGATTGTTAAAGTTCATTTTTTATTTATATGTATATGCTCATCTTTTCTGCTTCTACAGCCGCTTTACTGAATTGCAGCTTGATTTCTCTTGGGAACTTGGTAGCTTCTCTACTTATTCTGTTTGTTCATCTGGAAAGAGGTATAGTAGTTTGTTTTATGAATACAATTTTTCTCGATTATCTTTGTTTTCCATATTATCAAGTTATGCTACATTCTGCCATCAATGTCGAAATTCAATTCTTGAGTCCACTGAATTGCTTCCTTTAGAGTTGCCTTTTGTATTGCTCTTAGTCAAACCACACTAAGTTGTTTTTCAATCTAATACAAGTACTTTCCTTGTTTAGCAAATTAGTAATCCCTTTCAGGCTTTCATGCATTCATCTTTTGTGTTAAGACTAGAGAATGCTCATTTATGTTTGAATTCAGGAAAAAGTCGAACCTTCAATACCGTATGAAGTCGAGTTCCGATTTTTATCTGCATTATTCAAGCATTTTAATGAACTTATTAATATATCTGACAAAACACTTCCTTACGCATTTTTTTAGTAGACGATATGACAAGAAGCTTACTTTAAGCATTTCGACTTTGTAGGATTTCATTCAGAAGGGAGAACACTACTATGGGCTATTGCTGTTTTCTCTCTAGTTGTTATCCTTTCACAAGTGACTTTTCTTTTCGTATGGGCCATTTGGTGTGGAAACTGCAGTGCAGAAGTACCTATGTGGGCAAAGTTAATAGGATTCATGATGTGAGCTTAAAAGTTTCAATTTCTTACTATTATTTGCATCAGCTACTTATTCTAAAATTTCAATATTGTAAGCATCAACTGCTTGTGCTGCAATGAATCTGTTCTGCGTGATAATAAAGTATGGTTTTTGCAGACTCAAAACATGGAGATCACCGACAGTAATTTATGTTTTGATCATGCAAGTACTAGCGGCATTCATTGCATTTACTGAACTCCATGGAATCAGATTAAGATTGTTTACATGTGCATCTTCATTTCTGGGGAGTCTTGTAGAAGCCATAGAGCGAATAGGTATTGATTACGAGAGATAGAATAACTTTTTTCATTTTTCCTTGTCGTTCATATGGCTTATCCCTTTTTCTTGCTTCACATATTGTAGTGATGATCCTTCCGTGCTTAGCTTTGTTACTAAATCCTATCCTCAAAGCTAGCACACGCCCCTTGACTTGTTTGCTTCAGACACTTTAAAAACATTGAAAATAGTTTACATTTACCTCTGATAGACTTTCCACGTAATCTGAATTATGGACAATGGTTGTGTATACTTTCTGGGACAAGAGTAGCACGTGATTTGCTATTTCTTATTAAATTTATCCGGTGTTTGTATATACCAACTTAAGAATAAGAATTGGATATGTCCAAATCAGAACTGATATTTGTTTGGGCTCTTGGTCTCAATCCATAATCTGACTAGGTTTTTTCTGTTCTGGTTTGATCATATGGAAGGTTCACATGTGAAAGTTGCTTTCTTCTTGCTATTGCCTGCGGTTCAGTTGGTTGTAGGCATCAGCAACACTTCTTGGGTGTCTTTACCATTTTTTGTTTCTAGCTGTGTCGGTCTTGTGGATTGGTCATTGACAAGCAACTTTCATGGTCTTTTCAGGTGAATTTATAGCAGTTCATGATTATCTTAGTACAGTATTGTTGATTCACTTAATGAATTTTTTTTTTTGAATTTGTTTACATTGTCATGTAGATGGTGGAGAGCTCTTTGGCTGTACGCAGGCTTCAATATATTCGTTCTATATGTCTATCAACTCCCTACAAGATTGCCGAAGTTCTTTAGCGTGATAGGTGATTTCATTGGCCTATACAGAATTTCTTCAGCATCTGGTTGGACACAAATTTGTTCTGGTCTTTCGCTGATCATATTTTTCTTTGGGGTACACCTTTTTCCAGGAACCTGCAGAGCATTTTCTTTAGTTTTCAATATGTTTACCTTTCTATGTTGGGGTACACCTTTTTGCAGTACACAAGTCTTTTCCGTTCGGTGTATTTCTACTCGGTTGCACATGTAGATGAATGGAAGTTATGCTGTTTATTCCGCTTTATTATAATAAACTTTGATACAGTTAATTATTTATGTGCCAATCATGCAGTTATCTTTTGTCAAACTTGACTTGGAGGAAATGAATCTCATCATGTCCATGAGAGAAGGCAACTTGACTGAACATCTTCTGCCATCAACCCAACTCTTTTTTCATTCGTGAATTGATTCGAAACTTGATCCAAAACTCGTCTATTTGACCGTTATACTGGGTGTACTTCTTTGTCCTTGATAGCGCAGCGCTGGACTAGAATTAGTTGGTATGGATTACCAGCCGATTGGCAGGGTTAGAATCAAAACATGTGAACATGCCAATTTAGTTGCACACAGTATAGACCTATCATGGTTTTGAGAGATATAATTCAATGCAATGTCACTTGGTGAAAAGGACACCAATCTGTTGTTAAGAGGTGCAGTTTTTCGGACATTCAGCATCAACTTCTTTACCTATGGTGCCCCGGTACATATCCTTAATTGCACATACTCATTATCTTTGGATACAAAACAGATAAATGCTCTTCAAAAAGAAAAGAAAAAAAAAAAAAGAAGATACAAAACGGATAAGTGTTTAGAATATGTTTATATCTAATCTATCTTGCCCATAGTTCTTGGCATGGACATTTTTACCAACTTCTTAATATTTCAAGAAGTAGAACCAAATCCTTAACTACTCATACTCATTATCGTTTGATTGTTGGTTTCTCTTCACCTAGATACTGTCTTTTGGTTTCGTGTTAACACGAGCATGTTAATTATCTTTTGGCTTATTTGTTAAATTTTCAGTGATCAAATTGACAGGTGTCTTTGTTTGCTCTTTCCTTTTGGAGCTTCTATTTTGCAAGCGTGTGCGCATTTGGATTACTTGGATATGTAGGCTACATAATATTTGCTTTCCCATCCTTGTTCCGTTTGCACCGGCTAAATGGATTGCTCCTTGTCTTCATTCTCTTATGGGCTGTCAGTACATATATTTTTAATATAGCCTTTACATACCTGAATGGGAAACTTGGAAAGGTACTTTCGTTTTTAACTTGAGCGAATGTCTCATTTCCCAGGTTTTATCCTTTTGTAAGAAATCTCATTACCTCCAGTATTTTCTGTTTTTTCCAATTTGCATAAACAGGACACAGAAGTTTGGGAAATGGTGGGGTTTTGGCATTATCCTTTTCCTGGTTTCTTTATCCTTGCACAGTTTTTTCTTGGTGTTTTGGTTGCCCTCGGCAATCTTGTGAACAACTCTGTTTTCCTCTACATCTCTGATGAGGCCCACCTTACATCCACTGAAGACCTTACTCCCGAAGGTGAGCAAATTATCTGCTTACATGGTTCTAACTTTTAACTGACAATCTTTCTTTTTAGGGTCAATACCGAAAGAACAGATAAACGTCTTGATCGCGTTTACAAGACCAGTACGTTATTTTGGGAGGGGGGCGGGGAGGCAAAGATAGATATAACTTTTTCGCATGACGAATAGTTTAATCTTGCTATTATACTTGAATCCATTAAAAAAGACTTTTCTAGTCTGTTTGTGGTTCTATGTGATCTGGTTAAAGGGGGGAGGGGAATGGCTAAGAGATGTATAACAGTTTCTATAGGTGGCAAAATGGGTGGGTCAGGTAGGTTCTATTCTCATAATGGGTCATTTTCGCATCGGCAGGTTTACCCAAAAACTTTCTGTCCAGAAATTTTTACTTCGGTGTGAAATTTGATTACAAAAATTTTACTATTTTAATAATAATTTACTAATTGGATAAAATGATTTAGGAGGTTTGTGCATTACAAATAGTCAAATACACTCTGGTGATTTTTGGCCCGTTTCCTGTTAATTTATGTTTATTTTACCTTCTTGAAATTAAACATAAACTGAAATGGTCCATTCATGAGTAAATGAGTCGACATTTCCAGCTCTAACTTTTCCATAACTGATAACTACTATCCTGCTGCTGTACACTTGAATCCATAATGAAGACATTTCTGGTCTATTTGAGGTCCTATATTCTTTGACAACTCATATGGGCCAAGCCGCATGTTTGACATGTCCATATGCCTTTAGTTTTCGCCCCCCTTTTTTCTTTTCTCTTGTCATCGTTAGTTTCTCATTTCTAAATTGTAATTCTTACTCCAAGCACACATTGCCGTGTGAATCATTCTAATTGCAGCTACAGAAGAAACAAAAGTACTAATTGTAGCCACAATCGCTTGGGTACTACGCAAGTTAAATCGAGCTATCATGCTGTTGCAGATATTTCTTATTGCAATGAAGCCTGGTTTCATTCACGCTGTATATAGTACGTTCTTTTTAATTATAGATTTTGTTTAATATCCAATTTAATTATGGAACATGCTCTTATACTTGCTAATCATATCTATCTGGTTCAGTGATATTCTTTTTTCTCTATTTGTTGAGCCATCGAATCAGCATCCAAGTACAACGCGCCTTACTTCTTCTGTGTGAGATTCATTTCGCAATCTTATACACTCTTCAGATAAATCTGGTCTCCGGAGCCTTGAAGAAAAGTGAGACTATAAGTTCGCAAATTTTGTCACAGTTAGGTAGTGTCTATATCTAACTGGCTCATTATAAATTAACTCAGTATGTTCACTTTCACTTTCAAAGAAAGGTTAAAATGAAACATGTCAAATGGGTATGTTTGCTTTCATAGTGTATTTTTGATGCATAGAACATTCTGCATCATTTTCTTTAACCAAATTTAATTATAATTGAAATAATGATTCTGGTACTTATATTTGGCAGACTAATTATCAATAACTTGTTTTTTTTGGACAAAGTTGTGTTTTGGGTCGACCCAACCAGACTCGACTTTACCAAATATGGCTTATTTTGACCAGTTACCCAACCCGGCCATTTTGCTATCTCTTTTTGTAACTAATACGTAACAGGTTGTTAGAATTCATAACCGATATGGAATAGATTGTCACTTGTCACACTTCTTCTCCTAACATTCCTTTTAGTTTCTGTTAACAAGATCTTTATCCAAATTCATACAGGTCTCCTTGAATGTGATAGCTCCTGGGATTTTGTGGAAATAGCTCTGCTTGCATGTTTTTGTGCCATTCAGAAGCATGGTCACAAACTTCTATTTTCATTTTCAGCAATTGTGCAACACACGCCTCGCCCTCCAGTTGGGTTTAGCATTTTGAAAGCTGGTTTGAACAAATCGGTTTTGTTGTCTGTCTATGCCAATGGAAACATCACAGACAACAATGATAACCCCTCCCAAGGTATTCATATATCTAGTTTATTACTTATCTTATGAAACTTTTTGACCCATTAATCTTCTAGTTCTTTACTTCGGGAAGACTGAGAAAATGCAATGCACGATTCACTTTTAATCATAAATGCGTCATACTTTTCTTAGCCACTGGCATAATATGATAAATACTTTTACGAAAATATGCAATTGGGAACCATATGACGTAAATTCTTACCATTTTTTAACCATACAGTGCAACATACAACTTTATACCATTTCTTGCAACTAATTACATTCTATATAATTTTTGCAGTTTACTCTATTACATATTCATTTATTACTAACCATTCTGATATATTCATCGGCATTGTATCCTCTTTCAGAGAGAAAAGTGGCGTCGTATCTCAGTGCAATAGGACAGAAGTTTCTAACACTATATCATTCATTTGGAACTTACATCGCTTTCATAACTATACTTATCACAGTCTATATGACCAGACCCAATTACGTGTCATTCGGGTACCTTTTTCTTCTTCTTTTCTGGATCACTGGTAGACAACTCGTTGAAAAAACAAGAAAGCGTCTATGGTTCCCAATGAAAGTATATTCCATTGTGATGTTTATTCTCATCTACATTTTAAGCATATTTCCCGGTTTCGAGGAATGGGTATCCACAAAGGTTGATCTTTATACATACTTGGGCTTCAACTCAGAAGCATCAGTATTTCAAAATGTTTCAGAATCATTAGCAATAACGATTGCAATGCAACTTTACAGTTATGAAAGGAGACAAAACAGGTATTCTAACTTGGAAGATAGAAATCGGTCGCAGTTTGGTGTGATCGGGTTTATTAGAAGACTTCTAATATGGCACAGTCAAAAGATCTTGTTTTTTACTATGTTCTACGCTTCAATATCTCCAATAAGTTTATTCGGTCTAGTTTATCTTCTTGGTACTGTTTTCTGCTCTATCTTACCAAAAGCTTCAAGGGTACCATCCAAATCATTTTTGGTTTACACGGGACTTCTTGCTACATTAGAATATTTATTCCAGTTATGTGGGGGTAAATTTGAGATGTTTCCGGGACAAAAACACTATAATTTATCTATTTTTCTGGGTTTAAAGGTCTATCAGTCAGGAGCGTGGGGCTTAGAAGCAGGGTTGAGGGCTAAAGTTTTGGTGATTGCTGCATGCACCCTTCAGTATAATGTGTTTCATTGGCTAGAAATGATGCCTAGTTGGCTTTCGGGTGTTGGCCAATGGGAAGAACCTTGCCCATTGTTTTTCTCTCAAGAAGATGTGTTACCAATTGCAGTAACTCCAAATGGGGATACTATTGCTTCACCGGTTAAGAAATTTGGGTTAAAAAGCAGCAACTCATGGCCGGGAAATGACCAGGATCTGGAAAGCGAACCAGGTACGAAATAAAAACATTACATTCAATCAAATCCACACATTTCTTAGGCATATTCACACACTTAAAATATATACAGTTATAAACTTATGCAGAGAAAAGTGTCGCAATGAGTTTCTTCTAAATCTTCACATTTAGAAATGAAGAGATATTGGTTATAACTACAACCTGAAAGTATGGACAAATTGATTCTAAATCCTTAAAATTATAAAGCGAAAGTTTCGTATATTCTACGCTTATGACCTTATGGGTGTGGCGTTTTTATTATTTACTAATATTAATTAATTTGGCATACATTTGTCCCCCTCATGGTAACCTAGTGGTGGGGAACATGCAACATAAAAGCGGAGGTCAGGGGTTCAAATCTCACCCCGTGCTTCTTTAGCTATAGTGTTACGTGATTTGCCTTCTCTCATATTGGCCGTGAGACTGGTGGGTGGGGACAATAAGGAGTCGGTTACCCATTTTTAATTTGACATACATTTACACATTTATAAGTTTTATATGTGTATGCATTAACATGGACATGTCATATATGTATTGTAGTGGAACTAGCCAACAGTAGCAATAGAAGATACATGCTTGGATATTTTTGGGGACAGGTTAATGAGAACCATAAATGGAAGAAAAGGCAAGTTCTTTCCTTAAGGAAGGAGAGATTTGAAATGCAAAAGACTTCATTGAAGATTTATTTAAAGTTTTGGATGGAGAATATGTTTATCCTCTTTGGTCTCGAGATTAATATGATTGCATTGCTTCTTGCAAGCTTTGCTCTTCTTAATTTCGTATCGCTATTGTATATAGCATCACTTGCTATTTGTGTTCTTCTAAACCGAAAACTAGTACAAAGATCATGGTCGTTATTTGTCGTCTTGTTTGCTAGTGTTCTTTTACTCGAATATTTTGCCATTTGGAAGACTGAAAAGCCTTTTGGTGGACTTGGTCCAAGCGGGTCTTCCTTGCATTGCCATGATTGCTGGCGGATTTCAGAATATCATTTCAACTTTTGTCGAAGCTGCTGGCTAGGTACTGTCTTCTTTATTAAGAGTGCTCAAAATTGGGCCAACATCTAGAAATAAGAACTGGACTACACCAAACTGGTACCGGCTATAATCATTGTGGTTATATGCTCTAACTTGCTTTTTATCTTTTAAGTTGTAATGACATCGTTTCATATTTATATTTTTCTAACACCCCAAGGTTATATTCGGTTTAGCTGTCTAGAACTGAACTAGTTCTCGGTTCCAATATTCTAAGTTTTATGGTCCTGTTTTGATCCCAGTTCGGGCCATTTTGGTCTGGTTTTATCCTGTTGATACCTTCATTCTTGCTGCCTACTTTGATGGTTTAGGGGTTTAATTTCTGCCCACTCTTGTCTGCTTTGTAACATGATTTTCCTATCCCATGTTGGTTGTAGGACCGGTTAGTGGGTACCACCAGATGGTGGGTTACCATTCTTTTTAAACTTTGATGGATTTGGAATCCTTAATTTATTTCACATTTTTCTTTGGTGCAGGACTTACTGTTGATGATCCACGAGTACTCATCAGTTATTTCCTAGTCTTCATGCTTGCATGTTTTAAACTTCGAGCCGATCAGTTTTGCAGTTTCTCGGGATCATATACATACCGCCAAATGATTTCTCAACGCAAGAATGCCTTTGTTTGGCGAGACCTTTCTCTCGAAACTAAAACCATTTGGACTCTTCTTGACTACTTAAGACTATACTGCTACTGCCATCTACTAGATCTTGTGCTTGCCTTAATTTTAATCACTGGAACTCTGGAATATGATATATTACACCTTGGATATCTTGCTTTTGCTTTAAGTCTTTTCCGACTGAGACTTACGATACTAAAGAAGAAAAACAAGATCTTTAAATGGTTGCGGATTTACAACTTTGTAGTCATTGTTCTATCCCTAGCTTATCAATCACCCTTCATTGGTGCTTTTAATGAAGGGAAATGCGAAACCATAGACTATGTTTTTGAAGTTATTGGATTTAGAAAGTATGATTATGGATTTCGGATTACCTCAAGATCTGCATTGGTTGAGATTATCATCTTCATTCTTGTATCATTGCAGTCATACATGTTTTCTTCCCCCGAGCTCAAT
>JAOXNX010000032.1:19651853-19663893 GCA_028566075.1 Solidago caesia
ACCTCATATGCAACTAATTCTTGATTTGGGGATCCCTTTTGCTAGTAAACTCAAAAAGGGACCCCCCTTGCAAAAACAGACAAACCACAGGGACCAATCTTGCAATTAACTCAAAATTTTATTAAAGAATAAGACTGGGAAGATCTGTTTGTATTTAATGATGATGATATAGATACATAAACATATATGTTACACATTTATTACACTTTATTTGCATTCATTCATAAAACATATTTGGTCATGTTGATGAAGAGAATGATTATAAGAGTTATTTACGCTTTTGGTCTCATAGTAATAAAAAGACCAAACTACTCATCATGTACAGGTCACGGGACTTCACATTTAACATCTGTTAGTTCTTTGGACTAAAAGTGTCGATAAAGAGAAAAAGAAAAAAAAAACTAGACCAAAAGTGTAAGAAATGAAAGCTAGAGATGAAACCTACAAGTGGCGGTCGACGACAAGAACAAAAATTATAATTAATTAATTAATTAATTATTGTTATTATTATTAGTGGCGGTCGTTACTAATTTTAGCCACCTCTATCTTAGATTTTTGTCTTTGCCTCTGAATACGAGGTAAATTTCTCCACGTCTAAGATTACCCTTCCATGCTTTAAAACCGAAATACTTCAACAAAAAGTCCAAAAAAAATCCTTTTTCAAATAGTCAATTAGACCTTTAGACAATGAAGGCTAGATCAACTAGCTGGAGTCTTCCCTGATTTTACCGCAGGCCATGGGTTCGCCTCTTCAGAGTGACATGTCCTAGGGGTTTTTCCTTTAAATCACCTATAACGGCTTATGGTCTACATCCCGTAGTCTAGAGTACGTGCAAGGTTTCACCATTATATGATAAGGTGTCCCCTGATGTTGAATACCGACTGATTGTTATAAAAAAAAAAATTAGACCTTTATCTTTTTCGCTGTCCAATAAATATGCAAAACACCACCTTCCTATTCCTTAAAAAAATAAATAAAATAAATAAAAAATAAAAATTTCCATGCCATATTGCACGTAAACGAGAAGTATTTAATTACTATCAAGAAATGGAAATATAAACCGTCTTCCTATGGAAGTTTGAATTTACGTAATAAATTGACAAAATTAATTAAGTAACATTTGAATAGATAAAATTTAATTACACTTAAGGATATAAATGGTAATTAACAAAAATTATATTCACGACCTTTTGATCACTTGCCCTTGTAAGTTTCCCTATATATACCAATAAACATCTGGCCAATGCATTTTCATAACAAAAACCATGACTTTGACCAACGTAAACAAAGGAGGTAGGAGGAGGAGAATCCATTGTCGCCATTTCATATGATCGGGTAGAAATCAAATATGAAAATTATTGCATTTACGGATTCCCACCAAATCTATCGAGCTTGAAAATAAACGGAACGCCGAGATTTGACATGGTGAAGGTTAGAGAAAATAGACGAATAAAGATGTTTATGGTACCAAATACGAGTCCACAAATGGTTAGGAGTCTTGTTAGAGAGAATGGACTGCGGCTACGAATGTGGTTACTCAAGGATGATCATCAACAACTCGGCGCGGGGGGATTAGGAGATGCTCATCCGCGCTTACTACAGTCCATTTGATCGGACGTGATGGTAGTTTTCTAGTATTTGAAGTTGTCTTTTCTTTTCTAAGTAAAATAAATAGATACATTGTATAGTTATTGTTACTTTACTTGCTACTAGTATTAAATAGTGAAATGGATAATTTGATACGCAAATGTGTTTTTTATTTGTTTCTGTGTTTTGGAATTCAGCTAATTATTAATATTTACAATAAATTAAATGGGATTGGATTTTGCAGTTTTTTTTTCCCATGCATTACATCCATATACGTTGATAGGCTGAGTTTACGGTGTGTTTTTACACTTTGGAGGATTACACTTCGAAAAGTTAGCAAAAGTACAAGCCTGACTACGCGTGAGACGGGCTTGAGGCTCAGTTCTTGGATCATTGACCTGACCACCTTCTCCTTGACCCTGAGTAATACTCCCTTCTTCCCTAGCTAGCACTGGGAGCGACATTAAGAGCCTGAGCAATCTGGGTGATCAGATTCGGCATTATATCATTCAGCTGCTGATTAAACAAGTTAGCAACATCGTCGAGGGTAAAACCAGGGTTTCCTTGCTGCCCTTGCTGCTGTTCTCCTTGTTGCTCACCCTGTTGTTCTCCCTGTTGCTCACCCTGCTGTTCTCCCTGATTCTGTCTGATGGGAGCTCTTCTCCTTCTTGGTGGCATCTTCCTATGCCAAACAAGAAAACGAGATCGATTCAACGCGCAATTCTAACGAACGTAAAGTGCACACGTAGCAATAATAAGCAATAAATTTACACAAAACGCGCATATAGAGCCACTATAATCCTAGCCGTCTCCGCAAATAACAAATACATAACACAACATAACAGGCGACCCGAATCTCTCACGTAAACAAACGTATAAGAGCTGCGGCCATAACACACACGATATAATATAACGGAGATCTCTAATTCCTTATTATCGGTTGATTGAGGTCTAGGACCCTAATAGCTCTAAAGAAACGATCTAACGAAGAACTCTACGAATTTTGGATTGAAGGGAGCAAGTCAAAACTAGATTGAACCAAGATGAACTGAACTCAAGAGTAAACTGAACAAAACGGAACATACTCCCAAATCATCCCATTTGAAACCATCCGTACTCCATCCTTAGTTAGTACGTAGGTGATCAGGCTACGTATAACTACGGTAAAAGTACATTTGATCCAAACAAGTTGTTCCAAGAATATGCTCGACTCGGATTTAAAAACGAAGTTATAGCTTGAATTTTCGACACGAAAACTCGGTGTTCACTATAACCTGGCTCTGATACCAATTTCTGTAACACCCCGCTAAAGCGGAAACACGAGGTGCACAACATAAAAATACATTGCACATGAATAATAGATCACAATACCTCAACATTACATTAAACTTTGAAAAATAGATACATTGTCTGAAAAGAAGTATTTAAGACATTACAGTAAATCCTGGGAATTGTGGACAAATAGTCAATATTACAATACAACTTCCATGAAACAAAAGGGTTTTCCAATATCCTTGACCAAACAAACGACGCTTGAAGGACGATAGAACTTCAAATGATTGGTAACTCGAACAACACAAGAACTTGGACAGGAACCATCAAAGACTTGAAATGACCACATTCCCAGACAATGCATTAGAACCTTAATTACCAGGACCTGAAAAACATGAGAGTTCAAAAGGTCAACTATAAATAGTTGGTGAGTTCACAGAGTTAATACGTTTTCAAACCTTTTTCCACTGAAACAAATTTAACCTGTCAAAAACCAAGTTAATAACAATAGTAATGTACATAATCACATTACCAAGAAGCACATCAATTGCATGTACCAAGATTTCACTATTAAGCCGTTTAACCAAAACACAGAACATCCATACTCTATCGCTAGTATGATAAACAAATAAGTAATATGCACTTGAAGACGATGAACGTGGTCCAAGTGAGGGGTTGACATACCCTAAACAGCGCTGTCCATAATTACCTACGGTCTCATCGCAGAAGAACATGTGCGAATCAATTAATAATAGTGAAATAAGCTTGCGATAGCACTCGCGTACATAAGCAATCAATACAACCATTACATATCCATATCAAACACCAAAATCACATATTATATATAAATAATTAACCCCCGCCCATACAAGGTCTAATTACTTATATATAATACGGTTTTAAAACAATAATAACTTTTCATGACAAATCAATAACCTTTTAACAATCAAAGAAATCTTTAATCAAAACAAGTTTTCATGCTTTTCAGCCCCGAAACAATATTTCAAAACAATTGAGAGAGGGGCAGTGAACTCACCTGAAGTACGACCACGAATCAAGAACGAACAACAACGAACAAGAATGAACAACAACTAATAATGGATAATCACGAGTCACGTACGACACCACCTAATAAATTAACATACGAGATCATTTACAATGAACAATAACATGTGTTTAACATATTTACTCCTAAGGAAATGCCACGGACGAACCAAAATGCCAAAACAATGCGAAAGCCGAAAACAGAATATATATTCAGTACATAGCACCGAATATATATATTCGGTATATATATATTCGGTGCTATACCGAATATATACACAAACCACTTTAAAATTTAACTAAGTCTTGAACCTTTAGTAAGAACCGAATGTTTAAGCTCAAAACCGAATATATGGGACTGAAAATTTATATTTTCGGTATATAAACCGAATATATGTATATATATAAGTTGAACCAAAAGTTTAAAACTTAGAATCAAGCATGTACATAGGGACCGAAATAATCAAGACCGAATATTTATATATTCGGTATAAAAGGACCGAATATCTATAGGTTTTGCATAAAATTTACATAAATATACACAAGGACCGAAAATATGTATATAAATACCGAAAATTTATAAAAATGAACCGAAATTATGTGGGATGCACCGAATATAAAGATATTCGGTGGGGGGTACCGAAAATTTAAAAGATAAAACCGAAAATTTAACAAGTATTCAACCTTTAAGTGTACACCGAAAATAAGCATGAACCCAGCCAAATATTACCGAAAATCTCTCCTGGAAAGTGTAGAAACTCGACTTTAAACAACTAAAATCAACTTTAAACCGTTTTTAATCATACATGCAATGGATGTTTCATGAAATATATCATTTATAACATAAAACTCATCGATTTTAACATCTAAAACAACATCTTTTATAAGAATTTTCAGCCCTATAACCGGTCCTAAAAACAAAGTAATATGAACAAAAACAATGATAAAAATTTAACGAGTTTAAAGTTGTAGCTAGATGATGGAATACCTTAAAGATCGAAGAAAACAACTTGGAAAGAATTGTTTCTTGCTAAAATTCCCAGCCGAAAATCTTTATAAATTTGAGAGAGTTTGTGTGTGTTTTTGTATGAAAAGTTTAGAATGCATGTAATAGTTGAGATTTTCTTATTTTTGAAAGACCAAAAATGGTGGGGGATTTTAGTGAGGACAAGTGTCCCACTTTGCATGCAACATAATAAAATAATAATATAATAAGATAGTGTAATAGCCCATCACATTCAAGGACTTAAATTGAAATAAACTTAACAATAAGCACTAAAAGTGACAAAGAATTAACAAAGAAATGGCATTTCCGTTAGTTTCAATAATAATCATCGTTAAACACAAACAAATACATTATACAAAGAATTCTAAAGACGATAAACTCGTGACAGTTGTCACAGAGCAATTTTTATCTGATGATTATTTTCCTCCTTATTCTCCGGAAGAATTATCAGCTTTTAATCCAATTCAACAAGTAGTTTTTCAAAAACCTTATATTCCAAATTCGGTTTTACAACGAAAAATTAAAGATTTGGAACAAAGTTTGAAAACAAAAGAAGCTAAATTTCGGAAGAAAGAAAAAGAGTATGAAATAAAGTTTGCTAATTTGAAATCTAAGTCTTCATCATCTACATCTTCTCAAAGTAGTCCCATATCCATGTCTTGTTCTTCAAAGAATATAACTTTATCTTCACCTGAATCATTCTCTGAAGAAGCTTTTGATGCTTATATGAATTGTGAGGATGATTGTTGTGATAATGCTCCGAATGATGCTTCGAGAATTTCTCATATTCCTGTTGAGCAAATGGTAAGTGAGAAGTCTTCTAAGACTAAGCCGAAACGTACTCGTAAACGTAAGGCTAGGTCTAAGACGACTACTTCAAAGGAGCAAAAGGTTGTTTCTCTCCTTCCCTCTCTTAATAATTCTAATTTGAATTCTACATTCAAAACAGGTTTAACAACTGATGTCAAGAAGATATGGCGACCTAAAGTTTTTAATGGTGTTTCAAAAGAGTTGTCGTCAAATGAACCTGTTTGTCGATTTGTATGGAAACCAAAAACAATGTTGTCCAATGTTTCAAACTTTGTTATTCTGTTGAAGATTTATTGGCATGTAATAAGTTGCATTGTTTGGATAATGTTGTGTTTCTTAATGATGTTTCTATCAAATCGTTGTTGAATGTTTCAAATTCATCGTTTGGTTGTGTTTCTTCTATTTATTCCCCTGTTTTGATGCATAAATATGTGCCTAAGGAAGTTAATCCAAGAGAAAGTCACCATCAAGCAGTGAAAAGAATCTTCCGATATCTACGCGGCACTGTTCATCTTGGTCTATGGTATCCTCGTGGAACTAGTTTCGAATTAACTGCTTATTCTGATTCAGATCATGCAGGTTGCAAGCTGATAGAAAGAGCACATCCGGACATGTTCAGTTTCTTGGTGATAAACTTGTTAGTTGGTCATCAAAGAAGCAGAATTGTGTTTCTACTTCTACAGCTGAAGCGGAATACGTTGCTGCTGCTAGCTATTGCTCTCAAGTATTGTGGATGCGCACACAACTTTCAGATTATGGGTTCAAATTCAACAAAATTCCCATTTATTGTGATTCAAAGAGTGCGATTATCATCTCATGCAATCATGTTCATCATTCGAAGACTAAACATATTGATGTGAGGTATCATTTTATTAAAGACCATGTTGAGAAAGGAGACATTGAACTTTACTTTGTGAAAACCGATTTTCAACTTGCTGATTTGTTCACAAAACCTCTTGATGTTACTAGATTTAATTTCTTGATTTCAAAATTGGGGATGTTGAACCTTCCAGCATAGTAAAGTTCATTGTTCATTGTTATTTTCAAGGGGGAGTAAGGGTTTTTGATTTTAAGGGAAGTTTAGGAAGGTTTAATGGAAGTTTGTGTATATTTTCATAAAATACAAAAAGATTTTTCTTTTGTGATATATTTTTGAAAAAACCAAAAAGATTGTGTTTTGTTGTAAATGTGAATTTGTGTTGTCAATCTCAAAAAGTGTTATTTACCGACAACATTGGTCGGTAAATACAGTTTTTTCAAAATTGTTGTTGTCAATCTCAAAAAGTGTTATTTACCGACAACATTGGTCGGTAAATACAGTTTTCTCAAAATTGTTGTTGTCAATCTCAAAAGTGTTATTTACCGACAACATTGGTCGGTAAATACAGTTTTTCCAGTTGCAGAATAGGTGTTCGGCAAATGCTATATTTTCTTTGATATATTCTTTAATCTTGTCAACATTCTTGTTCGCCAAATTTAGGATTTATCATACATTTATTTTGAAGAGGATTTAAGTTTTGATCATTTACATACCATATTGATCGGTAAATCCGATATTCACTTCAAACATGGTTTAAAATGCTTTTACCGACATTTTTGGTCGGTAAATCATCAATTTTCAAAATCTTGGTCTGAAATGTTTCTAAGTCTGAAATGGTTATTTACCGACATTTTTGGTCGGTAAATACATCTATTTTCAAAATGGCTTATACATACTATGTGTATAACCCGATCTTAAATGCTATTAATTATATATTTCAAAACTACAAAAAGATTTTCTCTTTTCTTGTTTTTCAAAAATACAAAAACATTTTTTTTTTTCGTTCTTGATTTATTTATTACTACTTGTATAAACTTTGGAAAATCTTAATACTCTCGAATTAAATATTCTTTCAAAGATATCATATTTCAAGGGGGAGTACTCAAATGTTTTCACTGATCACCTTATATATGCTAAGAATAGAAAATTTTCAAAGATATCACTTCATATATTAAGGGGGAGTTTGTTCTCAAATGTCTAAAACTTTCAAAGTGGTTCCAAAATCTTTCATATTAACCATACTTTGAACGCTTTTCAAATAACTTTTTTAGTGGATATTGTATCAAATGAAGTAAGGTGGTAGTTTGCACATGAGTGTTAGGAATTTTTGAATATACTCCATGATCTACCATATCCGGTATTGATCTACCCGAGGAGTTCAATTTTTTCTCAATTTAGATTGTGAGGGTATGTGAGTATGTTGATGATACTTGTGCAACTAGGACTTGAGGGAGTAGTTGAAAAGTGAGAGGTTAAGGTGATAAAAGAATGTGCGAAAGGGATAAAAGAAATGAGATCCCTCACCTAAACTACTAAATTGCCGGGTTTAATAAATTCATTTCAAGACTTCATGGACCCAGTGAAGCAATGCACATCTTTACCTAAACCACTCAAGTGTATCTCAACAAATACTTGTTTCAATTCTCACGGAGATTTTCACATTTCTATTGACTTCACATTTGGTGAACGTTGATATTGAAAAAGAGAGACAATCTGCTCCGGTCCTCGCCTTCATTCGATCACTTTATTGTGTCTAGAGCGTACTTGATTAAATCTTGCATAATTGCTTATGCATGTTTTCATTTGTTTAGGACACTTCGTGTATTTATCGCATGTCTTTGTGACATAGCCGGAACATTCGTAGTTATATCATTCTATTGATATTCAACGAGGATCGAATGGAAATCCTACCATTGTTAACGTCATTTCCAGCTTTGAACGTAGGTCTCATATTCTCATTTCATGAGTTTATTGAGTTAACGAGAAGTCTATGTGACCTCGGTTTATTTACCAAAGTCTTTTTAGATTTTAAATATGGTTATCGAACGCTTAGGTGACACTGACCATGTTTAACTTCTTAAAAGCAATTCAGTGGTTGAAAAGCCATAGAGACAACTATTGGAAAGATTTTGCTGAGTGCATATCTTGATGATAATAGGAAATCCCATTGATAGTTGTTGTATTATCATTAGGTCGTGATACTCGTCATTTGGACTTGTATTCATGGTAACGGATCATTTTAATCCGGATATTCATTTCTCTTCTCACAAACACAAAGAACACAAACACCATATCAAAATCTATTTCCAACAACCGCAATCTCAAATTTTAGTTCACCAATAGGCTTATTGGGTTTGGGAATTAGTTTGGGTTGTTGTGCATGATGAACGTTGTGGAACATTCATCATGAGGGGGAGAAAATTTAGATGATTTTGATTGATAGTTGTGTTCAGAATGTTTGGATTCTTAAAGATTGTATGAATATTTTTGAGGTGTAGAAATTGAATTTTTTATGATTTAGAAAGGATAAAAATGGTCAAGGGTATAATAGATAAATGATTCTCAATTTAAGTTGTTGATAGTGAGTTAAGGAATTGAGTTGAAAAGTTTGTAGATCATTATATTGATAAGAAATGTCTGGAGATCTTGTCCATTATCTAATGATTACTTTTGAAAGATTTTGACATTTACAGTTTAAGAGAGTTTGATGCTTAGAGGATAATTAATTTTGATTACAAAGGTTGTTTAGATGAGTTGAAGATTGTTCATAATTTGAGGGGGAGATTGTGAAGATTGATTGGTCCTTAAAAGAAAGTTTATTAAATGATTGGTTGATATGTAAAGGGGAAGATTAAAAGTTTGTCAAAGATTGATTAAAGCTCAAGTGATAAAGTTGATAGAAGATTTTGAAGTTCAAAGTGTAAAGATTCAAGACTCAAGATCTTCTCAGCATTTTCAAGATTTGATTAAAGATAAAGAGAGAAAGATTATAAAGAGTTCAAGATTTTCCAGATAAAGTTGATTGAGGACTTTTGAAGACAATGAGAAATTTTCAAAAGACTTCTCAACAATTTCAAAAAGATTACAAGATTCAAGTCCAAGATATCAGAGTCAAGATTGAAGAAATTCAAGATATCGAAGATATTGTATTTTCACTAAAAAGGGGGAGAATGTTAGAACATTATTTTAGTGAAAATGTAATGTTAGGACTTGTGTTGTAAATATTTATAGAAGAAGGGGTAAATAGTGAAATATTGTTTAGGAGTATAAATACCCCTTCACCATATGACTAATGCAACACTTTTGCCATAATTGATATATTTTTCTCTCACTAGCTTTCTCTCTCTACATTTTCTCTCAAAACCGCCATTTTCACACATTACACACACTCAATCAAATTCTCCATTAAATCCGTGATAATAAGCTTAAATCAATAATAGAAATCGATCCAACATATCCGAAGTTCGGATATCTGAAATTTCGGATATCCGATTTTTCGGATATTTTCGGATCGGATTTTCGGATGTCGGATTCGGATACGGATAGTTTTGAACACCCTACTCACTCCCACATTTTTAATGGGCTACCCAACATGTGACTATTGCTAATGGTGTGGTTGTGTTAAGTCTCAGGTTTTGGATTATAGATTGAAGGATAGTTGAGTATAATGATTCATTAGGACTGAGAATAATATTTTCTGATGAGTTTGATGAAATATTTTGAGAAATGCAATCAAAAAAGTCACTAGTAGAGTTTGTTGATATGAAAAAACTAATAGAAAAAGTTAGGATAAATGATAGTACAAATTTAGTTGTAAAGAACTCCATTTTTGTCTTTCTTTTATGGTTTGTTCTCATATCATCACTCCTTAACAATTTATATTTAAACATGCTATGAGAGCATCCAAATGGAGACTTAAACAAAAACTTATTTCTATTTCAAAAAGCTTATAAAATGGCTTTATTTAAATTTAGTGAACCAAAATGTAAGTAACTATACACGAATGTAATTTGTGTGTAACAAACTTCAATTTTGTTCATTGTAATTATATAACTTACATTTTGTTCAATTCGTGTAATAAACCGGCTGAATCCGGTTACTGCCACATATGATGATCATTTGTGCATAGTTTATTACACAAAAACATACATTTGTGCATAGCGTCTTACATTTTGGGACACTAATCCTAAAGGTTTAATTTAACAATAATCAATTGATAATCGGCTAACTACTTAGCTCGTAAAACGTTACACGACTTTGACAAATAAAAAAACAAGTTAAATAAAATTGATATTGGTTACATAGAATGTATATTCGTGTATAATTTGGTGTACTAACTTTTTTTTATTGAAGATAAACACAAGGCTTGTGGGACAAAAGTTTTCTAACTTTTTGGCGAGAGAAGGGTTAGAAAAAGAGTGTATATAAATGCATTTCAAAATCTGTGTATTGATTTACTAGAAATGGCTTTTAAATTATTTGACATGACTTCATAAGATAAATCAAGAAGTTTGGTAGTTAGTTACGTAAACGAGTTAGACAACTTTTACACCAAAATGTCACAAGATAAATCAAGAAATTTGGTAGTTATGCCAATTTCATTTAATTAAATGAACAACGATTCAATTCATAATACTCTCTCCATCCATTTTAAATGTATTAATTTGACTTTTTAAGTTTTTTTTTATTTTTTAACTTTGACCCTAAATATTTTTTTGTATTATACATTAGTTGATGAAAGTTATATCAATAAAAAATATATTTAAAACTCAATTCATTCATATATGTTATATCAAGTGTTATATAACACAAACAAACATATTTACAGTCAACGTTGAAAAAAAAGACTCAAAAAGTTAAACAAGTCATTTTAATTGGGACAGAGGATGTATAAAATTTATTTAGGGATCTGCTATTTCAAACCAAACTTTTTCTTTTTTGATCGGTTCATTGGAGCAAAACCTTTTTGAAAATGACAATTCTTAGGCCCAATAAGGTTTTTTTTTTTTTTGGATGAGACATGACTGTTACACATCTAGTCTAAAGGGGAGCATATGTTGTCCAAATAGTCCCCTTTGTCGCCCCTATAGCTCAAACTTTTGAAATTTCCTAAATTTATATGTATTAATATTTTAATATATTAATTAGTTATTTAAAATTTACGTATTAGTTTCATAACATATTATATATATATATATATTTATATATATAATGTTAAAAAAAAAAACATATTATATATATATTTATAAATTTTTCAGAAATTTAAGATATATCGTTCTATATGTTTACTTTTATTTACATTTCGATATAAATTTTGTCACAATCGGAGACCGAAAATATATCAACTTTCGACACAGTTGCACAATCAACTAAGTGATTGGTTTATTTCATAGGGACAAACTAGAGTGAGATGTTATTAAAATGGGATTAGTATTTTGAAATGTATACAACTAATCTCTTTTTGTCATTGTGGGTAAACAACTTAAATCCTGTGCATTGT
>JAOXNX010000032.1:19663993-19681190 GCA_028566075.1 Solidago caesia
GTTTATCCGTTCGTGAACCGTTCGTTATGTTCGTTAATCCGTTCGTGAACCGTTCGTTAAGTTAAACGAAAGAACATGAACAAGGTCTTGTTCGTGTTCGTTCGGTTCGTTTACAGCCCTATCCAAAGCCTTTCGATACTTTAAAACTAAATATATTATTCAAAAAGAGAAAAAATTAAAAAAAAACAACATTTTTATTTTCTTGTAAAAATATAAAAATAAATAAAAAAAAAGAAGTTATTGATGTAGAAACTTCCTTTGATCGGTTGCTCTTCTAACTCGATAAAATACATACAACCACTATATATGATATGTTACATACACACACATGGATACATTACAGTAAATCATTAGTTTCATTTCATAACCGTCATTTGATCATCATGACATCCACCACCGGCGATCCAGATCTGTCACCGGCGGCGGATGATATAATCCGCAACAACAAAACCGACGTAAAAGAAGCGAAACCAAAACTCGAGGTGCAGGTTTCACGTGATGAGATCATCAAAGAAACCGATGAGAATTGCAGCAATGAAGTGATTTGTAATATCCCGCCAAATTTATCAAGTTTGAATATAAATGGACGGCCGAGATTTGATATGGTGACAGTTAGAGAAAATGGACGGTTGAAGATGTTTATGGAACCAAATACGAGTCCGCAGCTTGTTAGGAGTCCTATCAGACAGAATGGACGGTTACAGATGTGGTTACTCATTTGATGATCAACGCCCAGACGGAGAACGATATATATAGATACATGTATTGATTTTTTAGACGTTCTGATCTTCTTACAAGAGGTTTCAAGTTTGAACGTACCTCGCTAGGTAAATGGTTTAAAAACTGCCATGGAATACTTGGCTAGGCTTGTACATCAATGATTCCCCCTTTATAATTAAGTTTGTGACAATAACCAACATTAAGTTGGCACTGCTAGAAAATTCAAAATTGCCGACAGCAAAATTTGTCCCAAATCCGTCAGTAAACACGTTTAACAACGGATTTTCGACGGATTTTGATGGACCCTAAAAACGCCCTCAGTAATATTGTATGGTAAAAACTCAAAAGGTCCTGAATTCAAATCTTATATCTTCTTCTATTCTCAATTACACCCGTGTAAACCAAATAAAAATGCTACATTATTCAACGAATTACTCGCCAAACAAAAATTAAAAGACGAATAACCTTAGAAGCAAACGAAAGTTTTGTCAATCGATCAGTTTGTAACAATGATTTCCCTCTATCATCCTAGCTAGTTTCTAGCCATTGATGGCAGCTTGTATTTGTTCTAGTGTTCTTCCTTTAGTTTCGGGCACCATCTTAATCACAAACACAATTGAACCTGCATTTATGGCTGCATAGATGATGAACGTTCCTGTAATCAAAAAACACAACCAATCAACCTTGGTGGCAAAAACGGACCCAAACGATAGTTGGAAAAGCATGAAAATCAAATATGCAGAGTAACGGGTCAAGACCGGTTAACCTCTTTTTTTCTTTAGAAAGGCAACAGGTAAACTTTGAACATATTTGTACATTCATGTGATTATATGTAGCATGTGTATGTAAATTTTGTCAAGTAAATTTACCATATGAACTCCAGCTCAATAGAAAATTGAACGTGTATGAAATCGCCCATGCCCCAAACCAGTTTACCAAAGTCGCGAGGCTTCCAGCCACTCCTTTTATATTAATAGGGAATATCTGGATACAGAATATATTAACAATGGTTATTGTCATAGATGAGGAATTTAGATATGAGAAAATGGTGTAGATGATCTTGGATCACCTCGGACATTATAACCCATGGAATTGCTCCCATTCCAGCTGAAAACGAGCCTATATACAACTATCGCACGTGTTCACAAAAACAGTTAGTAAAAGTTTTACATGTAAAGCTCGTTATAAATATATGTCGATACCAAATATGTTGGCTTTTAGTATAATCTTTAGAATTACCATCATGCCAGAGACGGCAAGTGCAGGTACTGCTGGTAGTCCAATTTCATAAGTCTGATCGCATAAGATTAAGTTAGACGATAAAACATTTCAAATGCCAGGCAGAAACAAATGGAAAATAAAAACGTACGCTTGGTTGCAGAAAACTATTGACAACGAGTCCCATTTTGTTGCCATGATGATACAGTGATGTTGAACTTACTTTAAGAATTAGGAATAAGAAAGATGGTACAAATGAATGAAATGTTACCTTCAAGAAGAACGAAAGAGCTGTCAGAAGACATCCCAAAACCAGTCCTGTCCCAGAAACCTTGCAAAAATATAGCCATAAGTTAAAAAACGACTTATCATACATGGTCATTGGCAACACTAAAAGAAGATGTTGTTCGTGGTGTCCACTATAAGAAACGCTTTGCCATCGTGTCATAAGTATTAACGTTACCAGTAAAAGTGGCTTTCTACCGACTTTGTCTACAAAGAGTGAAATTAGCGCAGTAATCATGATTTGTAACAAAGCGTACATTATTGTTCCAAGATCAGCAGGAAATCCTGGAAAATCATACTAAAGTAAAGTTATCGTCTCATTTCTTTTCGGAAGTTAGTAATTTCACACATATCAACTTATATTTTTACACATTTGTCCTTGAACCATCAACCTCACACATACAGTTATCGTATTGTATTGAAGAACAGTCTATTAGTATGAAGAGTTATATATACCTGCAGACTCAAATATACTACTCGTGTAGAAAACGATACCATTGATTCCTCCAAATTGTTGGCAAACCATTAGCCCAACACCTATCTTCACATCACAACCAAGCAAAGAGTACATAAGAATTATGATTTGAATCTTTCATAGATGTTTACAACAAGATGAACTTACAATGACGGATCGTGAGTATCTTTTCTGAAATAGATCGAATAGTCTTGCTTTCGGGAGCCTTTCTAGCGTTTTTATGTAATCCTGTAAACAATTATGTAACGTCGTAATGAGGTTTTGGGTGTGACCAATGACAAACCTTCTGAGGGGGAAAGTGAGATCATGGTTTTAAAGTAAATATTCAGACTGTGTGAACCATGAACCTGGATTTCAGCTGCCTCTACAGATATATCGGCATCTTTCCCTCGAAGTTTTCTAAGTGCGACCCAAAACTCTTTCTGGTTGCCTGTCTTAGCCTGCACGTTCGTCAAAGGTAGTTTTTGTTAATAGACTTAAAGGTGACGATTTCGTCTCATTTAACTTGGGATCAATTTATTTTCTTTATGTTCCATATTTATACCGGTTGAAAAATTTTATCTAAAAATCAATGAAGTTCGTTTTTAGTAAATCATTCTGTTGAAGAAGGTTGACTATTACTTTAACAATACAGATTTTGGAATCATATTATCAAACTAAACTATCTATAGATACTTTTTGATGAAACAACGTTTCAGATCAGACCAATCTGGCTTGTTTTGACCCATACAAAGAGTTTGGCCAAAGCCCGACCCAACCATTTTGGCACCTCTAGTTCTCGTGATACTTATAATGTAATCTAACCACGAAAACAAGCATATCTAACCAGCCATCTCGGAGACTCTGGTATGAAAAACAATCCCATCACCAAAACAATGCATGGAGCCAATCCTGCAACCATACAACTTCATGTTTGTCATTGTTCAAGATTCAGTAACTATATTCCGGCCAGTCATCTTTTGCTGAACTGGTACTAAGCAGTAATTATAGAATGTAATTCGAAGATTAAAGACCTATCAGCGCCAAGATCCTCCATGATATCATGGTCCCGATGATGAAGGAAAGCGACACCGCTGCAGTGATCATAAGCTGCATAGAAAGTCAACAAACTGTTACGTTGGATGTGGTCCATGTGGATGTATTAACAACTAGAATAGTGCGTGCATGATGCGACTGGCACACATGGTTTTAAGGATGGCCGTTGGGTGACAAAGCTGAGAGGCCAACGACTGGCTACGTGGCATCCGTCTGCTGAGGTGGCATTACTGGTAGGGATGTAAGAGAGGAGTTATGTGTCACTTTTTGTTGGGTTGAAAAAAGGGTGATAAGTGCGGACCTTCGAAATGGTGCCTAATCAACTTTGGGCTTTAAAACAAACACAGAGCTACCCAAATTTCAGTGAGGGTCTTTGCTCTGGTCCCAAGACCCTGAATGCCGGAAACCCTTCCAAATCTGCCCAAGTATATCCAAACATAAATACAAATGAACCTGATTCGTCGCTGTCAACATGCCCCGAAGATTTTTGGGTGCAATTTCTGCTATGAACACAGGCACAACATAGGAAAACATTCCCATCCCGTATCCTGTTGCCAGTCGTCCAATATTCAGCGCCAAAGGTCCCTATCATAAGCGAAAAACCTCTTAACTTCATCGTTATGGTCCCAAACTAATACGTAGTAACTAATAGATCTTTACGTACCTCTGCAAAGTAAATTGCTAGCCATCCAGCCGAACAGAAAACACTAGAGATCCTCAAACCCTATTTACATTGCAATCTGAGTCAAGCCAATAGTTGATCATAGATGTGGAAAAATAGACGGGTTGGTTAGGATAACGGGTCAAAATGCTTAATATTCGTTTGGATCAGGATAGTGTGAAACACTTTTTGCCCAAAAGGTTTAGACATTTGTATACATAACTAATTTGTCAAATGTAATTATAAAAAATAAAACTTTGTTAAACATAGCCTTTAAAGTTTAAACTATAATTATAACATTATATACATATGCAAATGCAAGTACTATGAATGACATTTGACTCATATCGCACATATCGGCATTCTATTTTATCTTTACAGGACATTTGTATAACATTCATAAGTAGATTTGTCGAAATTGTCATCTCTAGTTCGATCATAACGTCCAAACGTTTATACCTAGTACTTACCCCTTTGCGACCAAGTAAGTCAGCAACGGGTCCACTCGTTATTGCCCCAATCATTGCACCAAACGTCAAGATAGAGCCAAACATCGAATACTGCAAGAAGTTAGATACAAATTTAAATTAACTCTACAACATTTGGACCGATGCATATATATTCATTTCAGACTTAAACTAGCTCTGACTTAACCTCAGCCAGTGACAACTTTAGATCTTCTGTGATAGCTGATTGTATAGGTGACGAGTAACCCGCCTGAAAATAAACATTTGTCAAATATCCACATATATATGTAACGATTAGTTTTAACTTTATTTACACTTTTAATTTAGTGTATATAGCTCGATCGAATGTTGAACACTTACGCATGCTCCAAAGGCAAAAGAGCCACAAACAGCAACAAATGTGCTGAGATAAACCATGAAGTTGTTCTCTTTGCTAATAACTTGTTTTTCATCGATGGTTTGAGGCACAAGCGGAGTTCGAATATCGTCTTGATTATCCATGATATCGATTTTGGGCAAATGTCGATTTCTTGAGAAAATAAAGAATAGATATGCAAAATGAAAACGATTTATAAGTTCTGTTTCAGTGAACTAGTGTAGTACTAGTATTTATATATGACAGTATGAAGCAACAAAACAATTTTGTTCTATGAATCTCACGTGATCCTATTACTACAAAAGTGACAAAATTAAGCAGCTATCTCTGTCATCCTACAATTTTCTAGGAAATTCTTAATTAAACGGGGTGGTTTTGTGGCTTTAGATTGTTGATTCTTTTCGATATATATCTTACTTTCACTATAACAAATTAATTTATATTTTCTACACATATTTTTTTTTTTTACAAATTTGTCAATTTATTTACATTTATAAACGTGTACAAATTATATACACTTTTAATTGTGAACAATGAAAAAATTCATTGTTATTTACGCACTTAATGTTGTAGTAAACCAATATTCACACTTTTAAGTATGTAAAAATGTAAAATTTGCTTACACTTAACAATACAGATTTCTATGCATTTCTCTTGTGCATAGATTTGTCTCTGCACTTATAATTGCATACAAACATAACATTTCTACATACTTAAAGTGTAAACATTTTTTTCTAAATTTGTAAATGCTTTAAGTAACTTTATTTTTCATATTTATTATAAATGTAGACATTTTCTATATGTTTAAAAGTACGAGTAAACTATAAATTTATATGCATTTTTTAAAAGTGCTTAGAAAAAGTATTTCAAAATCAAATATTTGCTATAGTGCTTTGTATTTTTTTTAAGATTTATGTATATACTCATATTGATGTCTACATTAGTACGTATATATGCGATATAAGGTTTAAATATATAAACAATAAAATGATTAAATCAAATTAGAAACAAAATAACGAAAAGAGTTGTAAAGTTTTGAATATATAGACGAATAAGGAAAAAAAAGGATAAAAGTTAACTAAGGGTTTTAAAAATATATGTTATCCTCGAAATTTATGGTAGATAAAATAAGAAATATGCATGCATAATGGGCCCAAAGATGAAGGTTGCATGATCCATGTGTGAGGATGGTGACTTATCGGGTATGAGTTCTATGCAATATGCGCTATGAATAACAAGTCGGTACATGAGACCAGAGGGTTCTCACCCATTTACCTTTTTTTTTCCAAAAGACGACAATGTTTACTTTCATTTTCTTTGAATAAACTCCAAAGGATATATTGTCATCTCCATGTGTTTATTCATCTGCATACACATTACATACACAAACAAATTAAAAAAATAGAAGATTACCCGCGCAATGCGGCGGGGAAACGTGAGTGGCGATGGACAATGGTGGTGGCGGGATAGGGGGTATTGTAGGTATTTTATGCGATGGAGGTATTGTGGGTATTTTAGGTGATATTATTTAAAAGGTAATATAGATATTTTAGGGAATTAAGTGATAGGATAATAATACATGATAATGGTAAAATATGTATATTAAGTTTTTTTTATAATGTATTATAAAAATAATATATCATTAATTAATATATAAATAATATACATATTAAATAATAAGACATTTAATAATAAACATTATGATATGATAAATAAGGAAATGTTGAAAAAATTTAAATTTTAAGACTCTAGCCATTTGCTTTATAAAGTAGTATAGATATCTTAAGAGAAAGAGAATAGGTTATTTAGGTTCTCTTAATTTTTAAAAATATAAACACTAAGTTGGTAAAATTCAATCAAACACGACATGGTTTAATAAAGACATTTTAAGTGTAATATTTAGAAGTAAGTATTACGTTTTGGCCTAAAAACTAATAGATCGGTTTTCCTCATTAAAAAAATACACTTTTGATGTTTTTGTCTTCATGTGTGACCTAGAATTGGGTTTGGGCCAATCGGACCCATTATACATGTAGGTTAACCTTTTCTTCTTCCTTTTTTTTTTTTCTTAACTATCTCTGATTAAGTTGTTGGTCCTATAATTGCGCAATGCAATAACATTAGCTAATAAAACCAAAATATGTTTGAAGGGAGGAGGCAACAAGTTTTGGAGAAGAGAAAAAATAATATAACGAGTATGAAAAAATATAATATAATGAGTATGAAAATTAAAAATAAAAATATATGATACTCGTCTTTTCGATAAGTTTGAACTAAATATTATCTCTGGTTATAGGTAGGGCTATCACTACTCAACCAAATCTAAAATTCGATTTGAAAAAAACCGGGTTAGGGTTGTGTAATCTCGACCCGTCAACCCGTCAACTTGATTTTTTTTGTCATGTTCGGGTTGGCCATTCAGGTTAACAGGTTGACCCCCCAAACCAAAGATATTTTAAATTTTTTATTAATAGGTCAACTCACCAACCCATTTGATCCAAAACCAACATGACAACCCACAACCTATTTGACCTGAAATCAACCCGTTAACCCACCAACCCACAACCCATATGACCTGTCTGAAATCAACCCGACAATCAACCAACCCATTTGACCTGCCAACCTGATTTTTTTCAAGTTGTTGGGTTGGGGTTGGCAGGTTCGGGTTGAGTTTTCCAAATTCGATTTTGATATCAGGTCGGGTTTGGGTTGAATATTTTCAATCCGCCAATCCAAACCCGATCCAATTGACACCCTAGTTATAGTTTTAGGCTTTGAAGTGCCAAGAATTTTCAGTGAAAGTATTAAAAGGTTTAGATTTTCATTTTTTAATTTTTCAGTTTTTTAAATTTAATTAACATCATTGTTTTGATGTCCCACAAAATAATATAAATAATACAACGTAACATATATCATGTACTATACAATATATGTCTTAAATATTGGAAAAAAAAACATTTAGATGCATCCCAAAACATTTAATCCCGAATATGGTATATCAAAATCCCATAGAGAAGAGAGCAGTACTACGTTTGAAACATTAACTATAAAATCGTAGAGTACGAGTATATACCGAGGATAGCTATATATATGATCGTGTGCGAGTATATATGCATGCTCTTTTCTAAAAGTGGATTTTGAGACCAAATGAAATATTAATAATTAGCTTCATATATATATAAATATCGGGACACAGAAGTTGAGCATTTTCCAATAGTGCATGATTAATCAATAGGTAGGTGATAATATATATTAATCAGTAGTGATTGACTGGAATGTAGTCTCTCGGACACTAAGAAATAAGAATTAAGAGACCAAATAGAAAAATAGAAAAAGAAATTGTCGACATCTTTGTTTGTTCTCTTTCAAAAAAGGAATTTCCTTTTCATATTTTTTAAATTCATATATCAAGAAGTTAGATCAGTATCTATGGTTAAAAGTTAACACCTATCTCAATATGACTCGTATTTTTATTATAAGTATCAAATATAGAGTGTCAAGATTGTACTTTGAAAGAAAAGTCATTCGGATCGGATGGAGTGATGAAATAATTATATTATTGAATAATTGGGAGTACCTACAATATATATATATATATATTCTGGTTCAAATAAAACAAGTATTAAAGTAAAACAATCTTTTTCATTTAACTGAAAATCGTTGTGCATCATGAAAATCTTCGTGCATCATTGTGTATACTTGTGTCTATGAATCTTCGTGCATCAATTTTATCATGATCTAATGGTCAAGATCTTATCCTATTTGTTTTACCTTAATACTTGTTTTATAATAACCAATCTCTCTCTCTATATATATATATATATATATATGTATGTATGTATGTATGTACTCATCATAAGCATAATAAGCATAAGGTGTGTATGATAACTAACTTATATGTACGTAGAGATTGAGTCAAAGTTAATGTGCAACTTGTTTGGCATTTTGGTATGACTTTTGTTCAATGTTGACCAACTTGAATAAGACTATGTACGTGTAATCAAATTGTACGTATAAGTTTGAAAATGAAAGAATTATATATGAAGTTCAAAAGGTGTAAAAATAAGTTGGCCCGTACAACCAGGCCACATGTGTACTTATAAAATGCTAACTCCTCATGGTTGAATTAATTAAGGTGCCCACTGATGTACGTACTCGACTAATTACTTGATTTGTTGCAACATCTAATGGTATGATTTGTAAACATCATTTCTCTCTCTATATATGTTATACACATTGATAACACTCGACTCGAAAACAAATAAGCAAACTAAACAATGTAAATAGCAGTACTAGCAGCTGGTACGATAGTCTAAGGACTTGTATGGAATTACCAAAAATATATGTTTTTAACGATCGAGGATCAAATTATATAATAAAGCTTGTCTGTGTTTGTGTATTGGGCGTTAATTAATGTTAAGATTCAAACTCATCAATTCTATATATATGGTAGTTTGAGGCGATTGTAAAAATTTGAACAAAGCATGTTAGATTATGCTATTATATATATATATATATAGGGTAAGGTTACTCTGCGAAGGCTGTTAAAATGCGAAGTGTACGAGAGACCTTTTTTTTCTTTACAGCAGCTCACCACCACCACCAGCAGCAACCTTCCTCCCCACCACCCCCACCATCGCCGGAAACTGTGATATGGTACGGGCGTAGCCCTTAATCGAACGGCTACGCGGTTCAGGGGGTTTTTATATCGTTAATTGTTAATTCTATATAAGATACATAAATTTTTGTAACTTTTGCATCAAACACAGTAGAAAGTTTAAGAAGGAATGAATTTGACGGCTTCTATTTCTATTTTCCTTTTCCTAAATATATTTTTAAATATATAATAAACAATGTATAATATACAATTGTTTATTGCAAATGAAAAGATATATATTAAAAAAAAGATATAAATAAATACTCACTTAATTTGACATAGGAATGAAATTTGAAATTGATAGAGGGGAGTTGGTTGGTTTGGGTTTGGGCCATTGGTTCAGAGTCCACGTGGGAGCTCTTTTATATCATTGAATTTGTAAAGACAGTGGTGGGCCCAATACGGTCCCATGCCTACAAGTCAAGAGATTTGGACAGGCAAGATTACAATAAACCTGTGGATCCCATTTCTCATTCAGGTAATCATTTCTTTTCAATTTCCCCCCCTTTTTATTATCTCATGAAAAAATATTTCATAATTTCGTTTTTTAATTTTTTTTTTTTTTTTTGAAAGGTAACTTTTATTCACATCCGACCCGACCAAAAATCGGGAAAAACATACAATACTTACATCAAATTGAAACTACACCAATCAATCCAGCTTATTCTTTCTTCCTTATTTCTATTACAATACCAAAGATACCCTGAAGATTTGATGTCCACCATAATCCGTTGGATGTTGACGCCGCCATTAGAGAACCTCCTATCATTGCGAGCCTTCCAAATTGACCAACACGCTACCATAATAATTCCTTTCAGAGCTTTTCTCGCCTTCTTGTTTGTACCCACCAGATCGTGAATCTCCACAATATCTTTGATACTGAAAAAGAATAGCGGTCCAAGCTTACACAAGAGCTAATGAATTGCCAAACCAATGTAGCAACTCTGCAGGAACAAAACAGATGCTCAGCGGTCTCGACCCCATCTTCACACAGCACACAATCTTCATTCTCATAATTTCGTTTTTTAACTGTATTGTAATATTTACTTATTTTTATAAAGAATTATACTAACAGAGTTTTATACTCCAATTGGTTTTCGGCGGGGAAAGTAGGTAACATTGACTTTTGTAATAAACTAGATGGATGCATGCACGATGCGACAACGATAATGGACAGCGTGCGAAGTGCCGTGACGATGTTAATTTTAAACCAAACATTTGTGTAAGAAATGATAGCATAACAGCCGTGCAAAGTATACAAGATAATGTTACTATGAATCAAAACAATTTATTATTATTTTCATAATTAAAAATTATAAAATATAAGTTTAATAAATTTAATTGATAATGGAAATTTGACTAAACGAATAAGAAAAGTATAATTAATCAATTAATAGGGGTATTATAAGTATATCAAGTGAAAACGAATATGCTTTATAATGTATTATAGATATTTTCTTATCTAGTATGATGTCCGGCTTCGTTCAACAACAATATCTAATTGCTTGGTGCGGACACGTTCAGGGTCGGGTGGCGTTTTGAAGTTATTTGGGATCAGCTTTTCGGCAGGATTAAAATAATGTCGACTTCTAATTGAATGAATCAAAAGAAAATGTGTTATTTTAAACACTTGAAAATTGTAGTAATTGTTAGATACTTGAATTTTTAAGGAATAAATATGATCTCAAGATCTCTAATAATCGTCTATTTAATTAATTGTGAAGAAGCTGTGTTTTTTCTGTAATTTAAGAAGTTTTCATACATAAATTTTACCGACCAAGGAATCTATTTCACTTTCAATGGCTGTGAATTAATGTGTTAAATGTACGTTTCAACAAATTGAAATGGAAGAAACATAAGAGTGGGGCATAAAATATATGGGAAAGAAGTTTCACCATGATATGATCATCAGAAAAACATAAATATAAAGGTTTATGTATCTATTGCGCGCGTATTATAAGACAATTAGTTGTATGAAGCTTTTTATGAACGTATGGCCCAAGCTGTAACTTCATACTTATTTTCATCTAAAACATGGAATTAAGTTCTGTTTGATGTATGACTGATATATATATATATATATATATTTTTGTGTGTTAAACTTAACTTTCCATGAACAAAGTAACTAGAAGAATATAAACAAGTGAACCAATTAAAGGAATTTATGTGGTTTATATTTACCGGGAAGATTGATATTTTTGGCTAAGAAATCAAGATATCACGTGAGCATTTTCAAACCTTTTGCTTAACTACTCAAGTTTTTTAATTATTAAAGAGTTCGAACTGAAGATCTCTTGTAATCGAGGATATCAAGATGCTTGATTACTAGGTTACTAAAATAATAGATGAAAATATCAAAAATAGAAAGTTCATTAATATGATCATGTAGTATCTTGTATTTTGTGTATATCTATACTACTATACTAGACTGGTGCCCGCGCGATGCGGCGACAATGATCATAGCGGCGGCGGTGTGATGGTGGCGGTAACGGGTGGCGGTGGAAATGGGTGGTGATGGCGGTGCCGGCGGCGGTGTGATTATTGATGTAAATGTAATTGATATAAAAGGGGATAATGTATTTATTTTAGGATTTGAAGGATAGATGTTGTAAATTATTTCATTAAGGGTATTTTAGGTATATTGGTTAATTATATAAAAAAAAAGCTTTTGAAATTAAAGGGTAATTTTGGTATTTTAAAGATAGAAAGTTGAAAAAAGATGGGGGTTGCTCTTTTATATAGTAGTATAGATATAGATATTGATTTATATAATAATTTTTATTTATAAATAGTCTATCAATAACAACAAATATAACTTTTATATACATGTGTTAGACAATTCAGAATCAATGGTCGGCAAAAACGACTGCCGGACACCATCACCTTTTGACTTCAACTATCAACCACCGCGTATTGCGCGGGTATTATTTCTATCTTAGTTAAAGAGAATCCCTATTATAAATTTCTTTTAAAAAGTTTCCACGTGGCAAGCTCTACTCTCTCCTAAAAAAAAAAAACTTCACGTATCTTTTTGTTTTTCATCTTATCTTACTATCTTTATAAGTGAGGATACATCAATCCTAAATGCCAATGAGATTGGTGACCCATTGGTAAGGTCTTTGACATTGGGGTATTCGACTAGGGTTCGAGTCTCACTTTCTACATTTATAGGGCTGGATTATTAGGGGTTTTTCGAGAGTCCTGGTTCCATCCCAAGCATTCTAAAGAGACGAGTGTGAAAAACATTCTATTCTTAACACAATGTCATGCTACTCCGTGCTATTCGACTTTGCATCAAAGGATTCCTATGCGTTTCTTGGACTGTTCACCAAGGTATACACTACACAATATACTGAATGTACTGCCCATACTCGGTTATTATTCTTTGTTGATGCAAAATTTTATTTACGTAACTAATTAGAGGTGTGAAAATGGGCTGGTTGGGAAATGAGTCAAAACGGGTACTTGGTGGCATGTAATGTCGAGTTCCATTAGCATATATAAGAATTTTCCAAAATTTTTGAACTTTTTATAAATAGTTGGTAAGTCAAATACGATTAGAATAATATAATTCAATGATCATTTATTGTTTTGATGAAATTATTAAGGGGTTTATGTGTTACAAATAAACTTTGGGTGACCTGCAAACAGTTTGACCCATTTAACCCGTTTTCACTTTTCACTTTAGCCTATCTTTCTGTTTTACCCATTTATAAACGTAACGTAACCTGAAGCAGCCCATGCATAAGCAAAACAGGTAGAATTTGCCACCTCTACTAATTACAAATCAATTTTGGTTTTCTTTTATCAGCGAAGTGAAGGGATCCCTTGATGAATCTGACCAGTTCTTAATGAACCCATTTGGATTCATATCCGAATTTGCAAAAAACTGGTCTCAACCAAGTCATATCATACTATTTGACAATGAAGAAAAACATCTTACAGATTTCCTTTTCTCAAATTCTTATGTAGAGGTACAGTTACTCACCTAGAACATTAAGACTAATGTTGATTAATCACCTTGTTTATAAACTTCCCATAAATCAAAGTCTGATATGATTGCAGATAAAAAGATTCTTTCATTCTCATTTCAAGGTGGACCGAGATCTTCAAGCATCAGTTGTCGTATATGAGCTTTTAGAGCAGTGACTATTCAAATATAGAAGCCGGTTATTTATTTACAGGAATGCTCTTTTAGTTAAGTCACAATTTTGTCATAGTTGATATAGGCAACTAACCACAGTGATGAATACATATATAGTTTGATAACATCTTTTGGTAGTCTAATTTCCTGAAGAATTACAATGTATGAGGTGAGAACTGAGACGTACCCGATTGTATGATTTATAGTATTGATCAAGGAGATAAAGAAGATGTTCTAGGAAAGTATTTTTTTTGTCTAATCTTGCTTTTAAAAAAGTCTCTCTATGTTCTGTTGATCGTTCAATCAGGTTTGGTCAATTTGCGTGTGATGACCAACATATATATGGTGACGTGGTTGCGGAAAGGAAGTGCCGAGGTCCATTTGTAAACATACTTAATGATTAAGAGAATGTCTAGATATCATCTTGAGCATGCCCCATGAGCTTCAAATGTTTACACACAATTTTTCAACAAATGCATTTTACCATCTACCCCTTGAGCTCTTCAATTTGTCATATCTAGTCTATACATAATTCGACTTCCTGATGCAGTCCTCTTTGTCTCTATATTTTACTTTATGCACATAATTCTTTCTTCTTTGCAAGTGCATCATACTCGATACATGTAATGTAGAAATTTAAAGCTAGTTTTACTAGTAAGGTTTCCAATATAAAGTGTAAGCTGTTAATTTTAATAGTTTTATCATCCCCTCAATCTTATATCGAGTAAGTCATCTAAGGCCACTCTCATCCATTAACACACATTATCAAATTCTCACTGCCACATCAGCGCCACATCACCCATTTCTCCCAGAATTTACCCCCTGCCAACCATACTACCAAATTCTCAAATTCTCAACTTCCTATTTCCACATCATCACCAATAAAATAAAACACAAAATATAAAAATAAAAAAAAAGCCCCAAAAGCCTGCAAAGAAAAAGATTCCCAAGCAAAAGACCCCACCCCCTGCCCCTTCTCTCTCCTCTTCCTTCACGTTCTCAAGAGAAAGTGAATCCTAGAACGCGCCCAGAACGCGGCCGTGACATCGGCGTTCTAGGGAGATATTGAGAACGAGGCCAGAACGAGGAGATGGTAATATTGGTGTTCTGAGAACAAGCTGAATTTGGTTGAGAACGAGGCTATGTTTTTGCCGTTGGGACCGGCCTAACACAAAAATTTTTTTTGGAGTTTGTACAAAAAATTTGATGGACCCTCCTTGTTAAATAGGATGGATCACCATTTGATTAAAATTCTGTTAAAAAGGAGCCCAAAATTGTAATAAGTCAAACTGTCCTTAGACCATGCACAAACATTATCCCACTTTTCCCTCTTAACTCTCTTTTAATCTTTTTTTAAAATTTATGAAACAAATTGAAGTCTTAAACCTTATCTGCACCCTTATAGTATTAATGTATCTATGGTTTATGTTGTTATTTAACCCGACCTGAATCATTATGTTTTCGTCTTAACCAAGGCTTCGAGTCAAAGTCTCAAAAACCCCCTAAGCTTTGATCCTAGACCCGCCACTGTTCATTGCTGACCACAAAATATTTGGTCTTTATCGCATTGTGCATGTACATGCTAATTTATCACAAGACATTCTTTTTTACTTTGAATGTATTGCGGATTAACTTAGACCGATGAATAATTTTACATTTATATTTACAACTTACAATTATAATTTATAGGTTGATTATATCATTTAAAAAAATAATGGAACTAATGATGTTTCGTCATAAGATGAAAGATATAAATGTTTTGTTAGTTCAATATCTATTAAATATATATTTATTGTAAGTTGTATGGAAAATTTTATAAGCGAACCAATGTTTTATACGATATTAATTAATTTTGTGATAGATTGTAGAATCGGTTGGTGGATAATCAATTATCGATTGATTATCCATAATGTTGTGACAACTCATGACTTAAAAGAAATAATCAAAGTAATAACCATAATATCAAATTCATAAAGTTTAAATTAATTTTAGTTATAGACATAACCCAATAGTCATATCAAAGAAAGGTGAAAAATAACAATTTTTATTGTTATAGTTAATGTTGTCTTCCTTTAAATCAATGCAGTCTATTTGTAAAATATCCTAATGTTGCTTAAACTTAGAGGGTGTTTGGGGTTGAGTTTTGAAATGAATTTTTAGATTATAGCGTTTGGAAATTGTAAATAATCAGTATCTAGTGTTTGGGAAAAAAGTTTCAAAAAATGATTATTTGCGTTTTAAAGGTCACAAAACGCAGATTTGCAAAAGCAACTTCCACTTACTGCACAAAAACGTGATTATCTAAAATTACTTTCCCGCTATATCTTCTATACCGATTCTTTTAAAAGCCCTTATATACCCTCCATAATAAATTAGTATTATAATAAATATATATAGCCCGCCGTCCTGCAAAGTCTATGTGCTTTTCATTTGATCTCTTCTTCAACGCTATTAACAAAAGTTGGTAATGTGATTTGCCTTTTTTTTTATTATTTCTTTATTAAACAATTCTTTATATTGATATCATCCAAGTATTCCAGTAAACAACCAAACATTACTTTATAATTGTTTTTTACTTTTCCTTACGTTGATGTGCTTTTCATTTGTATATTGTGTAATATTTCAATTTGGTGATTTTGGATTAAATGAACAAATATAGCCTATTGGCTACTGTTCTTTAACAACATGCTTTATTGGCACCATGCTTTTTGCTCTTGCAGTTTCACCAGATGAACTTATAGGAAGCTTCAACCTCATTAAATCTATTAGTTGTAGTTTCACACTTTCACCATAATAACCGTTTAACTAATGTCCTCTTTTGTCATTTTACTTGTTTACGCTTTAAACTAAATTTTTTTGTCAAACGCTCAAAAAGTTGATTATCTGATTATTGTGATATCAAACAACACAATCAAATCCAAACACTTTTTTTTGGTACCATGTTTAATTACAGTTGATTATTTGATTCTGATTATTCAAAACGCATAATCTATTTTTAAAAAGTAATCCCAAACACCCCCTTAATTAGGCAAATATCTTAGGTGTACTAAAAAAAGTTTGGAAACAATCATAAATATATATTTATATATATATATATAGGGCAAGGTTCTTGTGAGAACCTTTTTATTTACGAGAACTGTGAGAACTTTAAAATTATGT
>JAOXNX010000032.1:19692357-19704250 GCA_028566075.1 Solidago caesia
TCAAGTTATTAAGTTATAACTTAAAGGTTCTCATGGTTCTTCCAATTCAAATGGTTCTCACATGAACCTTTTCCTATCATCATATAGATATAGATAGAGAGATAAAGACTCCATAGTTTATCCAAAGCTCGAATTAAACAAAAGTATTTTACTAAAATTGAAACTAATCTTGACTTTAACAGAAATCAACTCAACAAATCAGGAAAGACGCATACTTTTACCAAACATAAAAACACACATCTTCTTCAATCAAATTCTTCCAAGTCAAACCAACCTACGGAGTATAACACACACACACACACAATATTACTTACACGCAATCATAAAATAATAATAATAATAATAACTTCCGATTACTCAATCGGATGATCATAGTTGATAGGTTAGAGTCATCAGCTACGGCGGAGGTGACGGTGACGGTGACGGTAACGGTAACGGCGAAGGCAACGGCAACTGATGAAGAAAGTAAAAGGAAAAGTAAACAATCACGGCGGAGGATTATTACCTAACTCGTTGAAGATAATATCTTCGTGTATTAAAACTGTTTCTACTAATGCTAGCACCGTCGTTCGTACCGCCGGTGCTTCCGTCGCTGCTTCTGTTTCTGCTTCTGCTACTGATGATCACAGAGATCAGGTGCGCCTATATGTATGCATATCTATATATATGTGTGTAGGTAGGGGAAAAGTTATTTTAGGAACCCCTCAAGAACTTTTAGGAACTTTTTTAAAATTAAAATTAAAAGGGTATTTTACTAAAATCTTTTGTCATTTACAATATAATTGCAAACACATGTTCATATGACTTTCTATGTATATTTGATGACCAACAATCTCATGAAATATTTATTTACAAAAATACTTGCATACATATGCTCATAGCACTATTCATGCACATATGTTCATAGAATCCATGTGTCCACATAATTGTATAACGGATGAAGATCTATGTCTCCACATAATTGTAAAATCTAAAATTGCACCTAAATAACTCAAAAAACAAACACATAATGAAGATCTAAGATTGATTTAAAAAATTTAAAAAGGTTCCTAAAAGTTCCTGACCTTTTAGGGGTTCCTAAAGTAACTTTTCACTATGGGTATATGTATATGTGTATGTTTATACACACACACACACACACACATATATATAGAACATGAACTAATATGTATTCTGATTGATTTTGGCTACTTTTTTATGTTAAAAACTAACTGTTTGTTTACACACACTGTGTAAACAAACAGTTAAAATTAAGTTTAAATCGATCGGAAAATGCATTAAGTATGTTAGAATTAACGTAACTTATATTCTGATTGATTTTAATTACTTGTTTTATTATGTTAAATAGAAACTGTTTGATATGTAATTTTAGTTTTGTGATTGAAAAAAGTAGTTAAGTACGCTGAAGATGGATTAGATGATGCGGAAGAGATTATAGTGTCCATTATGGCGTTATGCCGTTATGTTTGTTAATGATGATTATGTGAAATTTACGGAAGGAGTTGACAACTTATAGGTTCGTGTTGTGTTGTTCGTGAATAATAGGGGAATAGAATGCTATAGTATATGTTATTAGTTACTACAAGTTTGTGTAATTATGAACGAATTTGAGAATTTACGAGAGGTTAAGTTGTTTGTGCAGCGTAGGGTGATAGATTGCTATAATTTGTTGTTGCGCTGTTATGTTTGCTAGTTACACATTTGTGCTATCGTGAAATTATTTAAGAACTTGCAAGCTCATGCTGTGTTGTTCGTGCGTTATAGGGCTATAGCCTATTGAATGGTACACTATGTCTTAGCATTGTTATGTTTGTTAGTTATAGTCATAAATTGATTCAAGAACTTACTAGTTCATTTATGTTCTGTTTATGTATAATAGTGCAATAGGATGCTACATTATGTCTTTACGTTATTATGACTCAGCATTTTATGAAGTGATTTGAAAATTTACGAGTTCATTTTATGTTGTTTCTGGGACAATAGAATGATGTGGTATCTATTAGTGTCGTTGTGTTAGTTATAATTGTGTGCAATTATGAACTGATTCAAGAACTTACTAGTTCATTTTATTTTTTTTTTAGAACGGCAATATATTAATAAAACGATATTAAGCAAATTGCTTAATATCAAGGAAAATGGACTAGAATGCTTAATACTAGTTCATTTTATGATGTTCCTGCATAATAGAATGCTATACTATGTCTTGGAGGCTGGTCAATATTAGTGTACAATAAATCCATAAATGTACAATACAGGATTTAAACATTGGATGCCGATGTATAGTTTTTTTTCCTGTAACCTTTTTCTGTAAGTTGCATTAGTGAGAGAACAATGCAAGTTGAACATTGATAAAGAAGGCTCCATGGTCACAATAAGCAATAGTTACCAGGATCTATGAATAGTATGTTGGGAGAGACCAGTCAGTCACACATAGCCATAGGGCAGGGTGCATCGTCACCTGTTGAGAAGTGACGAAGGCAAGTTTAAAGTTTCTTGGTAAAGTTATTAATTACCTATAAAAAGTTGTTATTTACAACGTTTCCATAATAGAAGATTTTAAAAAGCTCCTATATCATCTTAAGCTATTGTTATTTGTTACTGTTAAAGACAATCAAGGGCTTCCTTTTGTCTGTTTCCAAAAGTCAATGGTGATATTCTTATGACCAAAAGTTCAACGTATCTTATTTGCTACTAATGAATACTGAAAAACTGTATTGATTTTGTTGTATGATGATTCTAGTATTGTGTGACCACTTAATGATAGTCCAATTCGTTGACTTTTGCAATAATTCAATTTATCGTCTCACTTATTTTTACTTTCACATGCATGAACGATTGCTAACTTATATTTCTATTGTAAACAGGTAATATGGGCTGGCTTCGACAGATTAGAAATCAGTCCTGCTTCCTTCAGACATCTCCTATTACTTGGTTATCAGACTGGCTTTCAAGTGATTGATGTTGAGGATGCTTCTAATTTTAAGGAGCTTGTATCAAAGCGTGATGGACCTGTCACTTTCTTACAGTTGTTGCATATTCCTGCAAAGTCCAAGGACAATGAGAAGTTACTAAAATTACATCCATTACTATTGGCTGTTGTTGGTGATGAAGCCGCCCAGTCCGGGCCAGGTCAAAATCGAGCCTACTTTAGTGCATCTGGTAGGGATGGTTCAAGCGTGTCTCAGTCAGGAGCCTCTGTGGGTTCTCCTACTGCTGTGCGGTTCTATTCTCTTCGGTCCAATTGTTATGTGAAGGTTATTAGGTTCAGATCAACTGTTTTTATGGTCAGATGTAGTCCCTTGGTAGTAGCTGTGGGTCTTGAAAATGAGGTAAGATTCCAAGTTTTTAATAATTTTTTACATATGCCCAGGTTTAACGACTGATATCCACAGAGCAACTTGTTTATGTATTGGATTGGGATCATCTCATGTTGAAGCCACCATGAGAGGTCATGTTCTCTCACATACAAAAAGTAGATAATATTGAGGACCTACATATTAGACAATTAGACATATATTTATACAATGTAATAATAGGTGGACTAGAGTGTAAATGTATTAACTATATATTGTACCCTAACTATCCTTAATAATATATACGACATTTACCAAATTATTGTGTTTTAAAAATCAATGGCCCACTTTTTTTGCATGTGAGGGAACATGACCTCCCAAGTTGGCTTCAACATGAGAGGATCTCTATGTATAAAAAGGTAACCAACGTTGGTTCATTTTCAATTGTATGTAACCAACTTGTTTGCCCAGGAAAAAAATATATTACTTTTAACAACTTTGATCTAGTTACTTTGTATAGGTTATTGGTCAAAATGTTGACGTTTCTGGTGCTTTTTTTAAAAGATGTTGTGCCTGGAAACCTGTTAACTTAAAAGCTTATCTTATAAACCAAATAAGTTTAACCTTTATTGGATTGAAAAATCTGGTTACCTTAAATAGAAAGGTTTATAAACATAGATTACCATTCTGTGTGTTTTGGCCTATGTATTACAGTATTCTTACTTTTGTAATTGTGTATTTATATAAAGATGGCGGAAACCCAAAAGTTATACTGTAACTAGTCTTCTCTTTATTTCCATGAGCTGATAGTTATATCTCCAATTTATGATAGATACACTGCATAGATGCGGTCACACTTGAGAATAGGTTTACAGTTCCCACGTATACGGTACCTCGATCTGGAGGACAAGGAATTGTTGGAGTTAACTTTGGGTATGGTCCATTGGCAGTTGGTCCGCGGTGGCTAGCTTATGCTTCAAACAAACTGCTTGTATCGAACACGGGCCACTTAAGCCCAAAGAACCTTACTCCTGGTATAAGCCCATCAACGTCACCCAGCAATGGTTCTTTGGTGGCTCGTTATGCCATGGAATCAAGCAAACAGTTGGCTGCAGGAATAATCACCCTTGGTGATAAGGGGTATAAAACGTTCTCTAATCACCATCCAATTTCTCCTACATCAAAACCAGGCTTGAAAGTTAGGAATGCTTCTTCTGAAGTAGATAATACCGGAATGGTTAGTTCTTTTGCCTTTTTTTTTTTAGAATGTACCATTAGTCATTATTTGGATTTATGAAGACTGATTATCTTTTCCAGGTTTGTTTTTAGCTAAATGGAGCATAAGAAAACAAATAAACAACAGGAAAAACGGAAAATGTTAGTGAACGTGTTAATCAGATAATGATTGAGAAACTAGAACTTTATGCATGGGTTTGTGTGCTTTTTGGTTGATGGGTATGTAAAGAAGGAATGAGTGTCATCTCTAATTGGGGTGTTTGGTTTACCGTATGGGTTATAAAAATGGCAATGAGAGGATAAAGCTGGGAATCCTTCAAACTTGACGTGGGGTTGGGTTAGGAAACTAATTCCCTTTGTGGGAATTTTATATAAACACTGGATGAAAAACTTCTGACATGATTAAGGCTAAAGTGGGGAGTTTATATGAACACCAGAAAGTGACTGGCACAGTGCTGTTGGATACTGATTTATAAGTATATAAGCAGTTTTAATGTTGGTGAATATATTCCAAAGGGTCTTTGGCCTAGCGGTATTAGGTGTTTCCCATCAACCGAGGGGTTATGGGTTCAACTCTCTCTAACAAAAAGTTTGTGATATCAATGAATATATCAGATTATTGAATTGATCCAATGTAGGGTATCATACTTAATCCCTTGATAGAAAAGCTCCTGGATTTCCTAATTTTATAATCGGTGCAGGTCATAGTGAAGGATGTTGTTTCAGAAGCTGTTATATCACAGTTTAGAGCTCACTCAAGTCCACTGTCTGCTTTATGTTTTGATCCAAGTGGGACCCTTCTGGTTACAGCCTCGATACATGGTAATAACATTAATATCTTCCGAATTATGCCTTGTACCCGCAGCAGTTCTAGCAATCAATCTCATGATTGGAATTCTTCTCATGTCCTTCTTTACAAGCTGCACCGTGGCATAACATCAGCTGTAAGTATACATCTATTCCTCAATACTTTTTTTTCCTGATGGTGGCATATGTGACCCGTTTATCTATAAAACGGTCAATTTGGTTGTATATTATTCCTGTCGGGTAATATGGGTATATTGAAAAGATAGCTAAATAAACAGGTTAGACAAGTTGAAAGTTGCCCACAAAGTGTGTTCACATTCTTACAACGTCATCAATCTTATTTATAAAGTTTTTAATTGTGATCATGTTAAAATAGACTTTGTAATTATCTTTTAATACATTAACTATGCATAAAGGCTTAAAGAATGGACAAAAAGAGTGTTTGCGGTCAACCCAACCTGTTTTCACCCATATTTGGCTCACCTGTCTTGCCAAATCTATTTTTTCTTCTTTTCCGTTGTGAACATACAACACCACGTGATTTCCGACTTCATAACTTCATTTTATATGATTGACAGGTTATCCAAGACATAAGCTTTAGTCGCAACTGTCAGTGGATTTCTGTTGTTTCATCCAAAGGTACTTGTCATGTTTTTGTTCTCTCACCATTCGGTGGTGATGTGGGCTATCGTTCTCATGGGCTCCAAATTCAGGCAATTAGTCGGGTTCGATCTCTGCCATGGTGGTCTACTCCATCATTTGTCATAGACGATCAAACGTTTCCACCTCCACCCCCTCTTACCCTTTCTGTAGTGGGCAGGTTAAAGAATAACAGTTCAGGATTTCTTAATTCTGTTAGCAATGCTGCTTCTTTTGTGGGAAAAACGAATATACCCTCTGGTGCTGTTGCCTCTGTATTCCATAATTCTATAACTTTCCGTAATCAGGATGTGTCTAAAAAGGTTAATTCCTTGGAAAATCTCTTAGTTTATACTCCATCTGGATATGTAATTCAATATGAACTTTTGCCTTCAACGGGAATCCAACATATTGATGTTGGTTCAAGAAATTCAGTTACATATCAAACTGGCCAAGACGAGGAATTGGGAGTGAAGTTTGAATCTCGGCAATGGTGGCTGGTGTGCCGAAGATTGGATTCTTCAGAAAGGGAGGAATGTGTTTCAACAACTACCTATGACCGCGGTGATAGCGTCTACGTGGGAGGTCAATCGCTGGTCATAAGTGATTCAGTCAAGTCAAATGATAGATCACATTGGTTTCTGTCTAATGCCGAGGTCCAAATATATTCTGGAAGATTACCATTGTGGCAGAGTACCAAGGTATATATCTTAGTATAGGTCGAAAATACTTCCGTTCCATTTAATATTTGGTAGAGGTGGCAACATGATGGGGAGGGAACTGGTCAAAACGGGTAACTTTTAACTCAGGTAAAAATGGGCCAGGACGACTCACCAACTATCTTTTTTTTTGGACCTTTTTTGAGTTCAATAAATGATAATTGCATTAAATATGATTTTAAAATCTTTACTGTAAAATTTTTATCTTATTTGTTAGAATAAATACTTCAGTTCCATTTAATATTTGGTAGAGGTGGCAACATGGCTGGGGAGGGAACTAGTCAAAACAAGTAACTTTTAACTCAGATGAAAATGGGTCAGGACGACTCACCAACTAATTTTTTGACCTTTTTTTGACTTAAATAAATAATGATTGCATTAAATATGATTCTAAAATCTTTATTGTATAAATTCTATCTTTATTTGTTTGAATAAATCAATTTGATGATATTGGAAACATTTGAAGAACACTTTAGGCGACTTTCAACCCATATGAACTTGCTAATCCAAATTCATGACATACCATCCCTAAACCCCTAGCTAAGCCTACACCCGTGAGCCTAAGAACAACCGCGAAGGCTACGACCTTATCTGACCGGAGCCTAAGCCTACTTAGCCGCCGGAGCCGCTCGTAGATAGGCTACGGACCACCTGACAGATAAGACAAAGGGCGTTAATGCTTCAAGGACGTACATCTGACCAATTACCAGACTATTGTCTCTACCCTTTGCATAAGACAAAGAGATCGTACGCTACGCGACATACCGAATAACGGCCTCCTGTGCCGCTGATGTCATGACCCGGGGACCAATCTCTAGTTCCTTCTCCATTCCTATAAATACTTGATCTTGGTCTTCATTCATGGTGATGACAAAACTCACACAAACACTCTCAAAAACACACTTGGTGGCGTGAAGACTATTAATACTTCACACTGATAAGGAACCGCCAGCAAGTCTAAACAAATCCAAACTCACTTCTTAGGCAAGATTAACCCCCCGAATTTAAGAGTAACTTTACGCTTAAACACAAATCAACTAGATTTCATGTGAATTGGTTCAATTGCCACCTCTGCTATTTGATATTGATCCATAGCTTTGTTTTTGGTCCAGGTGCATTTTTATGCGATGAGATCTGTGAATGTGGAAGGATTTGCATCTGGAAAGGCTCATATCGAGAACATTCCATGTTATGAAGTTGACATAAGAAGAAAGGATTTGTTGCCTGTTTTTGACCATTTCAACAGCATCAAATCGGATGACAGGTGATGTCTTGAACTTCATTTGTCTTGATTGCGATGCCTATGTTTTTCCACTTGTAGTCATCTCATGGCTGGATTTTCTGTCTATATTCTGTTTTAAGTCATAAATGCCAAGTACTTCCCCATGCATGTCCCCCAAAAGTTGCAACATTTTCTCTCTTAGAAAGATTTAAAGTCAAAAAGTCGAGTATTTGTCCATTAGCACCATTGTAAATAAATAGGCGATGTTGATCTGGTCTGACATGGTTCTTCTATTCTTGTTGAACAGTGTTTTAGATATCTGACAAATAGTCAAAGTGTCAAACAACTTCTTTAAACTATATTTGGGGTCTTGGTGTGGCAATTTTACCCATTTATGTGAAAGTGGGTCAATTTGGTTTATGTTCTATTGATAATTGGTCAAATTGGTAAATTTAAGAATTTTAGCTAAGAAGGAAGCCAGTCAAAGGGCGTAAAATCCCCGAGTCTACTTGAGCGGTTACAAACTACGAAATTACTTTATTAGAAAATTGGATTAATCATTTTCAATATACTCCGTATTAGCTATACACAAATCTTAAAAAATGGACAAAAAGGTTGTGCTCAGTCAACACAACCTTTTTGACCTAAAGAATGAAAGTATCATGCAACTGTCAGTTTGTCATGCGACATCTACAAGGGTAATAACTGTTAACGAATGTTGTAATTTATCAATTATCAATGTTGATTAGATTCATGGTTTCTGGAATCTGAGTAATTGGTTCATGGCGAAAAGACCTGTGCATGGACAGTCGGATTAAATACTTGCTTGGCCTCGTTCCTATTTTGACTTTCTTGTTCACTTTTTTTCCACAGAGCCTGTTCTGTCAGAAAACGTTTCGGTACCTCGTCTTTGGAGTCCAGTCAATTTAGAGAGAAAGTTAGTGATGAATCTGTCATCTATCATTCAAAACCAGCATCGATTAGCTCCACAGAAAGCTTTGATGGAGGTATAATGGTAGATATGATAAATTGTGTGATCAATGATTATTAACTTATGGTTTGAACTTTCCATCAAGCCTCGCATAAGATAAAGCAAAATTGCATATAAAAGTTTCAAATGGTGCTTCATATGCTTTGTCCTCTTTTTGTTTATCTAAATAAAAGTTATATCACTCTGAACGAGATCAATATCTTGGTTTTCTAGGTAATGGGTCAAACACAGGTAATTCTTTAGTATGAGTCAAAATGGGTTGTTTTAGGTTAACCTGTTTGATCTGTTCAATTTGTTTAAGCTATTTTTGTTCTTCTACCCATTTGAGATTAAAATGAAAAGGACCCAAATCAACCCATTTTTAGTTAAAACCCATTTTTAGTTAAAACAACTTGATATTGCAGCTTCTACTGCTTTTCAAGTTTATGTGTAAATTTTAAATCATAGGTTCTGATACAGAACAAGCCTGTCGGTTTTTGTTTCACGCCTCTTTTGCTTGGCTCACTAGTATTTTGATCTTTGTTGCAACTTGTTTTTCAGGGTCATCTCGAAGGATCGAGAATTTGCTTGATCTTGATCCAGTGAATTGTGAAAAGTCTATAATACCCACAAATCATACTCTGAACGAACTATATCTTGAAAGGAAAGACTCTATTAGGCCGCCCTTATTACACCAAAATCTGATTGGAACATCAATTTCCCCTGCCGAGCTTTACAACACTGACACTACTCAAATGGACCACAACAGTGAAATGAGCTCCCCGTTGTTAACTGCTGACCATTTTGATATCAAGGAATTGCCTCGCCCATCCCTGGCCCCAAAGAAACCAGTAGATTTTGGGGGGTGTTTTCAAGAGGGTTATTGTAAGGCGGTTGAGCCTGAGGGTGGCGACAAGCTAACTGGAGGTTCATTTGATTATGGTGAAAGTGATGGAAGTCATTTTGAGAGGGAAATCTCAGAAAATGGAGAGCAGGATGAAATGCTTGGTGGCATGTTTGACCTTTATGAAGAAGGTATGTTAATTTGACTTTTGTAATCAAACCAATTACTTGAAGTGGTAGTTTCTAACCAAATGGTTCGACTTGGGAATTGTTTTGCCTCATGTGTCAGATGGTTCAAATAAATTCTATCTAAAAGGGATTGGGTTGAAAGTCGCCTGAAGTATGTTTTTATCATTAAAGTTGTGCGATCTCTAAAATCGTTTTACTCAAATACTTGGGTTTAGATTATTATTGCAATAATATTGTTTCTTTAAACCACACATTCATTATTTATAAGGTTATAAAAATCTGGAGAAAATATTATTAGCAAGTCAGTCCACCTATCTTTCCACAATTCCACCTCTACTATTACTTTGCAAAGGATTCACCAATTTTAACCCAGTTTTGTCCAAATGGGTCATTTTGGTTGACAATGGCCCAAAGGGGTAAAATTAAAGCATCGATGAATTCAAATCGCTTTATTATATCCCAATAACAGATTATTGTTTTTTCTTATAATATTTAATATACATCAATTATCTATGAATATATAAAATGGACAAAAAAAAATGTGTTGACAAATCAACCCGACAAGATCTAACCATTTCAGACATGCCCTAAAAATTTAGCTTTAGCTTTTTTTAGGCAATGGGGTTGGTGGCCCATTGGAAAGGTCTTAGTACCTCGGGGTTTCCCACCTAGGTTCGAGTCTCACTCCTCACATTTGTGGGGGTGGGGGGGTATTTGGGGTATTTTCGGAAGTATCGGATTTTATCCTAGGCATTCGTTTAGTTTAGGAGTAGGAATAGGATAGTTTGCCGTTCAAAAAAAAAAACTTAGCTTTTTTAACTGCTACCTAAGTCGTCCAATCCCGCCCACTTTGACATCTATGCTTCCCAATTTCTTAGTTGGGAGTTTTATCATTCTATTCATATTATCATTTGCAAGACTTTAGCCTGTTTGACCACAAAAGTCCATCTAAACCTAATTACATTATGCAACAGGTTGATTCATTGCAAGACGCATTCAAATTCATCGATGGTGGTTCCATGGCTTTGATCGATCTTTATACGATCAAGTCAGAACATTGTATCATTGTAGGTGATAATCTCTCTCTTCATCTCGTGTATATTTGTGAATAAAATGACAGCTTTTATGGTTAAGGTGGGTTTGGTATTGGGTGAAGAGGGGAATGAGGTTTATTTGATTTTCTCCATGCACTGAACTTCTATCTAGTTGTATTGTTTAGATGTGATCAGTGTGAAAGTTCTCTACAAAATGTATAAAGTAAATCTGTATATATTTCTACTCAGAAAGAAAAGAAAAGTAAATTGATATTCTTTTTGGGAGTCTTTTGTATTTGTTATTATTATTATCATTATTATTATTGACACAAGTGTTTATGGGTCGTTCTAACTCAGTTTGGCTCATTGAACCGGATTAGGATTCTTTTAAGTTGTACCAACTTGTTTGGTCAAAGTTGATACATCATCAACCATTGGATTAAAATTAAGAGTCAAGATTCAAAGATTAAGTTTGAATCTGACCCTTGATTTTAATTCAATGGTTGAGATTGTCCCAACTTGAACTTGAGAGGATTTTTATCCCATTGAACCACGTTTGAAAATTATTTGTCTCAACAAGAACATCTTTGAAACAATATGGTTGTTGGTAGACGTGGGCAAAAAAACCGAAACCGAACCCGGTCAAAACCGGTTTTGACCCAAACCGCCGGTTTCAAACCGGTTCGGCAATATAGCCGTTAGACCGGTTCGAGCCAAACCGGTTTGGAAACCGGTTCGAAAAACCGGTTTGAAAACCGGTTTCAGTAACTAGCCGTTGGAATAGTGTTTTTGACCGTTTGGAGCCGTTAGCTAGCCGGTTTTTTTGCAAAAAAATTACTATTTTGCCATCCTAAAACTTGTATAAATAGGTAGGTTATGTTTAGTTTAGTTATAACAATCCATTTGGCTAAAAACACTCCACAAAACACAAAGAATATCAA
>JAOXNX010000032.1:19713133-19724479 GCA_028566075.1 Solidago caesia
ATTTTGCTTTTTTTTCATTCGGTTTATATAATGTTTCATTCTCTTACTAGACTTGCTTCTATCAAAGTAATAGTTATAGTGTTTATAGTAGAAAATTGAGAAAAAGTTCTTTTTCAAAAATGGTACTTTCTCGGATGGTTAAGGGTGTGCTTTGTTGAACCACCGCGAAACCTATTTTCACCCATGGGAATGATTTACTTTTAGGATATACATTGTATTGTGATGTTTACATACGAATTTATGTGGTGCATTTTCCTGGTCCGAGTCTTCCAGCCTTCTACATGGAAAGGAAAAGTAAGAGTATGAACATGCTATTGTCTCTTTTATTCAAGCGTTTAGAAATTATAAATTGTAGGCAAAGTGGGTGGGTCAGGGTTGGTTTGGTAACGTATCTTATTTGGTTAGGGAACAATGGAATAATGATCTTAATGTGTCAAAAAATTTGACCACTTGGAGATAAAAACATAGTCTATATCAACTAACTTATAAGGAAAGATCTCTAACATCTACTTATGGTGTCAACTACAATTGTATTATTTTATGTTACCCATTTCACCAGGAAGTTCTATTTCACCATCTTCATTCTTTTTCCAAGTTCTGTGGCAACTATTAAGGTGCTCAGATAATAGGTACTTTAGACTCTGACTTATATAGAACTGCAACAATCTCGCCAAACTCATTAATTTATTACGGGTTGGGCTTGAGAAATGGAATGTACAACGTTGAACTCCTTTTCTTAAAATACAAATGATTGATTCTGAGACATGGAAAGGACTTGGAAAACACTTATTCGACAGTTACATCCAGGTACATAATTTATCCTATAAACTAGAAGTGGCAAAAATGTCCAAAACGTTCATTTTTACTTTGTATAAGAAATCGCCGAGTTATATGAACATGTCCAAAACGTTGAGCAAGCTATGGTTTACTATAATAAAGTAGCTGATCGTTTACTATGATATGATCAAGTTGTAGAAGTCAGCAGTTCTGCAAATCAATGCAGGCTGCAAATTGCACAATATTCAGCTGAATTCAAACAGTAAGTGGTTTCAACATTTCAACCTTCCATATATTACATGTATTTGACGTGGTTTTCTTTTAAGCTAATTTATTTTATAGAAAGAGAAAATACTTAATAGTGCTTTTAATTGCATTAGGTTTTTGTAGATCGAGTTTTCTGCCTACCAATAAGGGTTTCTATAAACTCAAAACTAAGCATACCACTGCTTTCCAACATTAGTTAATGACCCATAGCCTTTAAATTTTTGCATTAAAGAAATTACCCATTTAATTACGCACTCATATGCTCGGGTTATGTTTTAATAGTGGGTGATATCCAAACATGAGTACAAAGTTCGAATCTTAATCATGAAAGAATGAAAATTTGGGATGCGACACTCTACTTTAATTTTGATAAGGATCTTATTATGATAAAAGTTAAGCAAAATTTAGAATTGTCATTGATGATTAAATCTGTTTTATGTGGAGTGTTGCATCCCCATAAACCAAATGCACATCCTTGGATATGACAATCATATGATAAATCCTTATAAGATGGATAGTTAATGTAGGTTGCCTAAGCATTGCCTGTTAGTGATGCTTCCATAGATGCAGTGGTGGGTACATTGGTGTTATGTTCTGTTAAGGATGTAGACAAGACTCTTCAAGGTATGTAATTATCATCGCACATGAAGTTTCTTACTTAAGTGTAGCTACATAATTGGTTAAAGTTTATTTGGAAGTTTGATACCAACATCTTAAGGGAATGATTAATATTCGTAATCGTTATATTTGCAATCGGTAAAATATGATACACTTACTGATTTTTATTGTTTATTTTGTTTATACGAGTATATTGACTATGTCTCATACGGGTGTTATATAATTTGTTTGTACGAGTATATTGACGATGTTTCAGGTTTGGAAGCTAAGTTCGTGTGACCTTCGTGAGATAGCAAAAAACTCGGTTTACCAGTCTGGATTGGAAACAACTATTACAAGCAAGGACCCGAAGGAAATGATATACAAAAAACAAATGTACCCCGGATGTGGATTTCTTTCCGTCATCACATAAACATAGGGGAATGGATGTATTAAAAGGAATTCTACCACAGTAAGTCCTCTTTTCACCATCAAAAAATTGGATTTATCATATGGTTGTTATTATATTACCAACAGAACAGCAAGAGTAGTTTGAGAAAAAAGATATCTTCAATGTATTGGTAAATATATTCTTTGAGTTGGACGGGTTGTTGGCATGTTCGTTTAATATACATCTTTGTGTTTGTTGGCATGTTCTTAATTTTGTTGGCTCCAATTTGCTAATACAAGCCGATGTTTACACTACTTTGATGTTTCATACAATCTCCAGCAAGTCACAATAGTGTTGATATGAACCTGTATAACATGACCCATGTTGGTGTATGACCATCTCTTAGACTATCAAATGTGTGTTATCCATGAGCGCTGTTGTTATGGCATACCAAGAGCACATTCACCATCTGTCGCATAACAACACTGAAACACTATCGTCTATTGCATAACAAAACTGACACTATTGTTAAAATGACCGAAAAGCTTCTTGTTTCTAAGAGCCTCTACAACAAAAGCTTCTTGTTGCTTTACAATCCACTTTGTAGAGGCTCTTAGAAACCGGTTTCAATCTCTAGCACTAATGCTTCTTGGTATTAATCGGAATAGTATAAAAGTAGAGTAGATTTGTCGTTTAAAAAAATAAGTGAACGTGGAGATAGCAATAAATCAATTTCATTATGAATGGGTTGATTTATATTGAATTATATCTCTAACGAGTCAAACTAGACAGAATTAGCTAAAAAGGAACGGCTCAAAAGTTGTCCAAAGTGTCTTCTTTAATCCATAAAATCTCCTATATCATTTCTATAGAATAAAACAAAGATTAGCATTCAAGTAATACAACATATGCTTATCATATTTGGCATACTAGTCGTTTATAAAATCAAAGTTTTTGGGTAGAAAGTTTTTCCAGTAAACTCAAAATGTAACAAAAAAAATCCTTTTTAGTGCAACTGTCCCAATTTGCCAACTCTAATACATACATCATACGGATCCTATAAGGCGTGCCTCATATAGACATACACGCACGCGCGCACACACACACACACAAAAAAAAACACTAAGTTCAAAAGGAGTGGCATTGCTACTTGAAGAGTAGGACGCCACACTACAAATAAAGGCTCACTCAAAAGACTTGCCATATGTGCTGGATACCATCACTTGTCGCATAACTGTACTTGTATTAAAAAAATATATATAACCATTATATTATAAAAACATAATTTATTTATATAAATTTTATATACAATCTTTTCTCCAGAAAATAAATTTACAATCATTTCTCCGAAAATAAATTTACAGAGCACAACAACAAAAAGTTATTTGTTCTACCTTTTCCTTATTTTCTTATACCCTAAAGAAAGAAATTACAAATTGCGTAGTGTGTTTAATCAATCACAATTCGTCTTCGGTGGGCCCTACTTATGCTCACGGGAATCGGGGCCTTGGCATTACCAGGGAACTCCCACTTTGCGATATCTCCATCAAATGAAGAACTAACAAGCATTGGATAATGAGGGTGCCAACTGCAATCTCGTACAGTTGACTTATGGTGGACAAGTCTTGCAACTTGGGCTCCACTCACCTGAAAATGGTTAAAATGAACCCATTAATATGGAAACGGGTCAACTGGGGCTGTATATTGTCGGCAACAGGTCAGATAGAGTAAGTTGGCTGATAATGAAACAAGTCTTAAAAGTCCCTTAACATGTATTGAAAAGTTTGCATCACACAGCGGGCCGGATACGTAGGTAAACCAAAAAAAAATGTAACGCGTTTTAACAACTAGAAATGATTCTATTATTTTGATAATATATTTTTTGCAATTAAACTTGATTTTCAAATTAGTCATGAAATACAAAATAAGGACAAAAAGGTGTGGTGGCTTGGTGGGTCAACCCTCCTATTTTGACCCATACATAATAACCACCCATATAGAACTGTTACCCACTTACCGTCCCCAATTGGTCACCTCTAGGTTTATGTAACAAGGAAGCAAAGCAACTAGTGATTTTGCTAACGAAATTAAGTTGGTGATATAACTGAAATTGTTCCATCTTAAAAGTTCAAACCAAGAATAGAATTATTTTAAGTGTCTTCTATTTTATCGTTTTGCCACTCGTGATACATGTTAAAATCTGTGTGTACAATTTCATTTGAGGATCAACATTTTTACTATATAGCCCAGAAACTCCCAATGCTCGACTTCAGATATAAAATTTAAGATTGATGCCAAAGTTATTTTAACAGCAGGCTAATGCATTAGAATGAAAGATATTACAGTTTAGAGAGTGGGATACGTACCAAATCATAAACATAAACACAAGAATCATGAGAACCAGTATAGATGTACTTCTGGCCAGTGCTGTAACATCATAAATGAGGAATCAGTTAAGTTCCGTTATTAATAATGCAAAACCACAAGAAAAATCTCAGTTTTAGCAATTTAAAGGCCGTTTTTTTAGATTAATTTACATGTAATTGAAAAAGATAAACAAGACGTGTAGTTAAGGATCCCAATTTAATCTGGAGGACACATTTTGGAACAAAGAAACAGTATCCCAGACTATTACTCCATCCCAAAAAGAGTCCACTTTTCAACAGATATTTCCAAAACTTTAATATGCTATGAATTTGATGATCTTAAATAACCCTTCAGTTAAAGATATGATCGAATGAAGGATCTTTTTATTGATGTTTTTAGTAAATGGTAAAATGCTGCCAGACGTAAGTGTTGTACGTACCTATATTCTGGTGAAAAGTAGCAGCGTATCAGTGTACGTAATACGGAATGACCTTTATATGTGGAAACAGATTGATCACTTGGATGTTTCACATCTCGTGCCCGAAAAGGGTAGTCCATCCATCTATAATCCCATTCATAGTTCCTGAACCCAGGAGTGCTGAAAAAGAAGATAAGAAAACATTATATATTGAATTATTGATATATGTAGCCCAAGTATTAAACAACTGCATGAAGCCTACTGCCATGATCTTATTATGAAAAGTGAACAAACTGACAACTAAAATATGAGAAAACAACAATAAAAGATGACACAGATTTAACGTGGAAAACCGCAAGAGGGTAAAAACCACAGGCAAGGAAAGAACCATTCACTATGTAGAAAAATAGGAATTGCAACTCTATCTAATTACAAGGATAATACACTAACTTTATATCTCTTGTAATTAGGAGACTAATAATCTCACTAACTCTCCATTTATCTCTTAGTATGCTAAGAAGATATGTTGTGTTGGGATGAATAAATGAGCTTACAAAGTGCTCTATTTATAGTAATGGGGTGATGGCTTGATTGTAATTTATTGAGTCAAAATTACAATAGTAAAAAGAGACATAACATAACAAGAATATTTAAGTCAACTTTTACTTATGTACATTGACTTTATGTTACCTCTAAAGATATACTCCATCTAAAGTTATTATATGAAGCATCTATTTTGTGGGCCCTCGAATCATCCTTTGATTTAATCTCACCCTTCCATTTCGTATCATCATAACCAAACAGCCCCTACTTATTTGCACCCTATATAAACCAACGAAACACATGCTACAGACCTAAAAAATGTGCACTCCTCACTTTTCTTTTCATTTCCAACACTGCATGGTGCAGGTACAGCGCTAGTGTTAAGATAAAAAAGATACCTAAAAACTTGCTTGACTAAGAGGTGACATTGCTAGCATAATTAGACATATTGAACGATATGAATAAGGTTTTTATTTATAAGCATAAAAAGTTGTTAACATACTGAGTGGCATTAGAGGACATCTTTCGGATATCCCAAAGCTTGATTGTCTGATCCTTTCCATTTGAAATGAAATAACGACCATCATTACGGCTATCAACATGTGTAATTCCTTCTAGGTGCCCCACCAGGATTCCAGCAGGTTTTCCTTTTGATCTGAAGCAGCGTCTGTCCCAAACCTGAAAATCGATGTATTAGCATTTGATTACATCCATTTAGCGAAGACAAAAAAAAAAGTGTTCTGGAGTTCTTTATAAGGAAGAGAAAGGAACACGGAGTGAAGTTTTAGGTAATTTTCTTCCAACATCTGGGAACATTCAGAGTCAAGGGAAGGAAAAGGAAATATCTAGCAAGTATTTTATTGACAATGAACCTGCATTAATATTTTAAACCAACATATTTTACCTTGAGAAGTATACTTATAAAATTGTCAGCTTTCTTTCCCTTTCTCTCCAACTCGAGAGCACCAAAAATTAAACAAAAAATTAACAAGACACTTTGTTTCCCAACTTAAGAACATGCAAAGGAAAAATTAACATCCTCTATGTGCTTTTCTTCTCTCTAAATTTGACCAATAAGGATTTTTAACTACAAAAAGTTTATGTTATCCATAACAATGATATACCCAATCGGATAAGGAAAACCCAACTGAAGTCTGCCATGAAGGATTTACCTTGCAGAGATTGTCATCACTCCCAGAATATATCAGGTGACCGGCTTCATCAGCAAAACACACACTATTTACATCTGACTGTATCAAGTAACATAATACGGGAATAAGTCAAACAGCTAATACCACAGTCATAACAAACCAGTAAAGATCTATAACAGTTTGTGGCTAGAGGTGACAATTTCAACTCATTTACAATTTACAAATGGATAAAACCAGTTTATGTTTTATCTCTAAAAGGTCCAACAGGTAGCTAGTTAAAAGAAAACCGTTTGAAAGTCGCCCAAGTATACTTTAATGTATAAAACCTCGAATACTTATATAGAAATTAGTTTCGATAACCAAAATTATCACAAATATATGTCAAGTTAAATTCTACAATTAAAATATATGAAAATTACAGCAAACATTCATTATAAGTCAAAAACCTTTCAGCTAACAATAAATTAGTCCTACAATAACATCATTTGCAAATTCTTGCCATTTACAGATATACTTAAGGCTAGATAAGAGCTTGAGCCAAGCCCTTGTAAGCTCGAGCCAAGCTCTGAGCTCAAGTTGCTCGATAAAAGCTCAACTTGTTTGCGACCCTAGCTCTACCAGTTGTACTTCAATTAATGATCGGGCTACCAAAGGAAATGTGCAAAAAACAGTTTTCTGTTGATGATTAGACATGCAAGATTTTAACTGGAAAAGAGAACCCATACTATATACAAAAGACGAATGGACATAAAGAAAAAGTGGGTCAAGTAGCAAACAATACATGCTAAAAACTAAAGCCTAAAAGCTTTTCAAGCCAACAAGCTAGATGCAGAACACAGACTATAACTAACAAAAATATTACCGTGTGTGCTTGAATTCGAAGGGAAAGTTTGTTTGCTTCAATATCATAAACATAAATTGAATCATCGCTACTTCCAGCTACAAGTTCTTTGCCATCATTAGAAAATTTTACAGAAAAAATTCCAAATGAATATCCCCCTTCATCATCACCGGAAAATTCAAGCCCTTCATGGATCTCCTGCCAATTTCCAAAATATAATTGTCAAGCAACTATCATAAGAACCCTTTGATGAAAGTATTTTTCCCATAAACCCCAATAATTATTATCAAACACCGAAGACCACCTTGCACCTGAAAAAAAATCAGTTGATAGCATGTAGAAATGCTAGAAATTAACTGTAGAAACAGAAACAAACATGTTTTGACACTTTTGTCACTATCATTATCATGTTGCTGCTGGGATTCAACAACGGTAATCCTTATGGATTTCAAGTATTTGAACACAAATACTAATTTAACTTACATCACGCTTTAACTATAATCAACTGTTGAATCCCCAAGTGCCAATTTTTAATTTCCATTCAAACAATCTTTATTCATGTTTTCGCAGAGCTTTATATAAACACTTTGATACATTTGTAAATCACATATGTATGCAAGGTTTCTCTCTTCAACCCTTGGTAAGTATCTATCTATCACAAAACATGAACGAGACCTTGAGAAAATAAAAGAATGAAGACAATACTCATACACACATATCTGCAAAAAATGCATAGTACTACTCGCAAGAAAAACAGTTCATACCGTGACATTCGCATGAGACTCTGTTGCAGCAGATCCGATATTAACAATGTTGACCATAGGAGACATAGTCGCATAAACCTGCCAGTAACAATACAATACATGTCTTAGGAAAAAAGTAGGAACTAGCAAATAACTTCTTAATCCCTTAAATGTTGAAAGAAAATCTCAAATCACTTGATAGGCATCAAACACCATGTGACTAACACATAAACTATTCAGAGCAGGGAATTATAGGAACAGAATTCAGAGCAGTGATTTATAGAAACAGAAAAGGGGAGCTGGGATCAGGAGCATTCATGTCCCTGTGCCTGTTTCCACTATCCATCCAATTCTATTTTGCAGTAAGTTTAATTATTTAACATGTTCTTACCTTCACAAGTGCCTTACGTGAAGTCGATGACATTGCATAAAAAAAAAAAAATAGGAATAGATAATTAAAACATGTCAAAACTACAGGCTAGGATTAGAAGTGAATCACATTCAGGGGAAAAGCTCACCAGGAAACATTTATCTGGTGAAAGAGATGTATCAGTAACCGTCCAGCGCAAGCTTCTGGCAAAAATATTCTTTTGAAGTTTCCACCCCATTTCAGCATTATAAATTTTAATGTGGCTTCCCTGTTGCAGAGAATAAGTTTTACCTTCTTAGATCAATAACAGACGGCAACTCCTTATTGTGAAGACAATCTTAGCCCTCAAAGTAGTATATTCTTATTCTCGCAGGATCAACATTTTCCATAATAGGATGAAAGACGATATATTTAAAGAGGTAAGAGTGTAAGACAGTAAAAACAATATTCCGTTTAAATTATCTTTAGAGTATAACAAGATCGAGAACAGGAAAAAAAAAACACGAACACCTGAAATGCGGCAACAAAAAGGGAGCCATCATCTGAAAATTGCGAGACATAAGCCCGGGTAGTCATCTGGTCGACTATAGAAGGAAATTTAACGGGTAGATATTTGTTTAAAAGATGACATCGATCTGCTGAAGAAAACCTCCCTCTACCAGAATAATTCCCCTCTCGTCCAGCTAACATCTTCACCGGTGAAACTGGAAACTCCTCTCTTCGTGGAAGAACCCGCTTCAACCTTTCATGGGGTGCCGATCTCATTTTAGTTAACTGGGCAACTTCATGATCCAAATCGTTTTGAGACGAAGGTCGAGGACTATCATGATCATCTCCAGCAAGAGAAGATTCACTATCAGAATAATCCGGGTCTATCTCCAATCTACTAAGAGCATATCCCATGTCACCTATAGCAGTATTCCAGGCCCTAAAGAACATTTTAACACAAACACTTTATAAATGATTGAAGTCTTATAATAGCAGAAAACATTACGCTATGCTCCTTCATATCATCCCCAATTTTCACCTTGAAAACCCTGCAAATAAATATATCATATCATATCCCAATTGATAAGAACCTGGAAGAAAATCTACCATTAGTAATTAGTTATACACTGTAGATACACCGTATAATTTTCTAATTCACATTACAAGAATGTATAAAGTAAGTCTACTTGCAGTCCTTAATTTAGAATTTCAACTTCTCTATTATTCAATTGGAGATTGATATACACATGCTTCACTATGAAATATAATCACAAGATAGGTATATTAATACGCTAGCAAACATAACTTCCAATCATCTATTTCACGTATAAGATGATTCAATGATTAACTATGCTCTAGAAGCTTAAACAATATGTTAACAAATTACTAATATTTGGTTGTTAACTACTATATCAGAGCTAAAATACAAAATCAACAAATTCTCAAAGACAAAAATAACAAAGATGTAACCACTATATCTGTTGAACTTAGTTAAGGTTACCTTAATGCATAACTTAAGTTGTTATACAAAAAGTTTTTCCAGCAACCCCAACCGGCACATGCTAGACCGTCCTAGACCTACCAGTCTACCACATTAGAGGTAAATCAAGCTCACCGAACGCCCCGCTCAGATAGTGTGACAAAGCTTCACCAAATTATGTTTTTTGATCATTCAGGTGGAACCGCCTTTTGTCCTCACTTGGGATTCATCCCAGAATACTTTCTAATTGCCTCCGTTTTCAGAACCAACTAAACAATACGTTGTAGGCAACCTCGGTTAATTTTTAGCCCTTAACATCAAATTCAACTTCTTTGTTTTTTTTCATTAGGAGATTGATATATGTGCGGTTTACCACCCTTACTTTCAGATTCAACACTACTAATCACATTTTACATGCTCATTATTTTGTAAAACCGTTTTTTTCCTTTCTTTCACACCACCACCACCTCCTCCGAAAAACGCCAACTACCACCGGAAACCATCAAAAATCTGAACCATTCTATAAAGCATTTACCCACCCTCATTTTAAGATTCAACACTACTACTAATCGCACTGTGCCACGTCATTTTGCTATCTACACTACGAATTGCATTGCGCCACCTCATCAATTTTTATACATGTTCCAACACACTCTGCCTGACCTATATCCATTTTACCAAACAACCTCTCTTGCCAAACCACCACCGCTGCCGCCGTAAACCGTCAAAAAAAACTGTTAACCACAGTTGTGCACGACTGCCAAGCTATGTTCGATTACGATAAACCGATACACCGGCGAACTAACATTCGGTCATATATTCCACTCATAATCTACCTTATTGACCAATTATACTATATAGAAACTTAAACAACATTATAACTTTACAGTAAGCTTAAAATTAACCACAAATTCACTCAAATATTATATATATATACAGACCCTAACTAACAGCAACAAATAAGATAATCAAAAGTATATAATAATAATAATTATAATTAATTAATTTAATTTAATTTAATTAATTAATTAATTGATTGATTATTAAAATTGAGAAATTGAAGTGATTGAATTAACCTGAGTATATGTATAGCTTCAATGGAGATGAAGAGAAAAATATATATTTGGTGGTTGTTATTATCTGAATTTAGGCTTAAATATACCACACCTAACTTCAGAGGTTTTTAGTTGAATATTCTTCTTTTATGTACTCAATTTTCATGATTTTTTAGTCAATATGTTTTGTTTTTCAAAATATAATATAACTAGTAATAATGCCGGTACGATGTACGGATCAAATGTATGTATATCGTGAAGTACTCTCTTTATATAAAAATGGGTTAAGTACCTTTTTCGTCCCTGTGGTTTTGCGAAAAACGCACTTTCGTCCCCGCCGTTAACTTTGTTACTTTTT
>JAOXNX010000032.1:19761032-19787048 GCA_028566075.1 Solidago caesia
TACATTTTTACATGATTCGATCAAAATAACAAGTTACTTACATATAATGCACAAGATTAAAGTTGCATACCCACAATAATAAAACAAGATAAGTTGCTTATATTTTGAAATACTAAACCCATTAAACAATGCATAAGAATGAAATAAATTCTCTTATTTGTTCCCATTCACTTATTATTTTTAGTAAAATCACTTTCCAGATTGTTAAAGGATCAAATACAACACACTTTTATCAGTTCTCTTTCTTTTATTAGTGGCCCCCACTCACATCTTCTTTGATACATACATTCATTCATTCATTCATTGAATTCTTAATTCAATTCAAAATCAACATTCTCAAATAAAAGTCAAACCTTTCTCTTCTAAAATCAACTTTTTTTTACACACACACAGTCACACACACAGTATATATAGATTCAATTCAGCTATATATCTAATTATCTATATCTATACATTCACATATAGATTGATTCAGTTCAGCTATCCACACACACACATATTTATATAAACTAATCCCTGAAATTCCGGGATCACGCGCCACCGCACCGCCGCCACCTTAACGGTAATTGTTTAATTTCACTTTCATGTTTAATATTTAAATTTCTCGGTTCAATTCAATTGTTATTAATTCTAATTATGGTTTTTTTCAGGGTTTAATAATAATAATTAGTTAGGGTTTGATAGATAGATTGATTGATGGGATCAAAGCCATGGTTACAACCAGCACCAAGTTATCATCATTTAGAGACTTATTGGGATACAGATGATGATGCACCTGGACCTAGGTGTGCTCATACACTTACGGCCGTTGCTCAGACGAAATCGCACGGTCCGAGACTCATTTTGTTTGGTGGCGCCACCGCCATTGAAGGCGGCGCTTCCTCCCCCGTCCCTGGCATCCGTAAATTTCGTTAACTTCACTTATTTTTTTACTCATGAGTTTGTGTGTGTGTGTTTAAATATATATATATGTATGTACGTATTGGTTGCTTATATAAGTCAGAAATTTGTTGAGTTTTGGTTGAATTTGTGATTCTATAGGGTTAGCTGGTGTGACGAATTCAGTTCATTCGTATGATGTTCTTACACGGAAATGGACTAGGTGATTGTGATGCTTAACTTATTTATGTGTTAAAGTTGATTAATTTGGCTAGAAGTTGATAAATTGTATGGTGATTTTGGAAAAAAAATTGAGTAGGATTCGACCGGCTGGAGAACCGCCGTCACCCAGGGCAGCTCATGCAGCAGCTGCTGTTGGAACCATGGTTGTATTTCAGGTAATTTTAGACTATAGTTGTGAATTTAAGTGGAAAAAGTTTTTTTTTTTAATATATATTTGTTTAAGGAGTAGTTATAAGTTTGCTTTTTTGATGAATTGATGGTGGATTACTAGGGTGGCATAGGTCCTGCTGGGCATTCAACAGATGATTTATACGTGCTTGATATGAGTAATGATAAATTCAAATGGCACCGGTAACCTTTTTGCTGAAGTTTATTATATGGAGTTTCACACTATGATTACTATTTTCTTGAAGTTTTGACTTGAAATCTTGTTTGTGGAGTGCAGACTTGTTGTTCAAGGACAGGGTCCAGGACCACGATATGGCCATGTCATGGATTTGGTTGCTCAACGCTACCTTGTTACTGTTAGTGGCAACGACGGTGAGTGTGTTTCTGGATTAGTTTATTGCTTGCTAGTATAACCGTCGTATTGACATTAACAATTATGAATCAAATGCATGAAATATTATGTGTGTATCTTGTTTATGTAATAGCATAACCGTGCAGCATGAAAGATTTTGTTTATTTCTAGCTTTGTACTTGCAATTGAGCATCTCTTATAAACCAATCAAATTGTGGAGTAGTGGTCCACCTTGGTTAGAGTTTCCGTGTCTCTGGAATTTTTTTTTCGTTGGTATATAAAGTTTCCATAGAATTGTAGATAATTGAAGTTAAAAGTTGATGACACACCGCATATATAAAGTGTAGACCACCTTTTGTTGGTCGCTGAGTCCAAAACCTTAATTAGAGTTTTTCCTTAATAAACGACATAGGTTTAGAGAATCTGAACATTTAATTCGGAATTGCTCCTGATGTAATTTCTTTTTTCCTTTTTTACTATGTCTACACTTAACGTGTCTTAGAAACATTCAATTTGGACAGGAGCTAATGAATGATCAGATTTAGAAGTCAGATTGTGGTCTCTAGTAGAAGGCAACAATAGATGACATGATCATTCATAAATTGATTTTTGCAGTGTTACTGCTTAATTCTCTCGGATGCTATGTTTAGGTATAGGTGAAAGATACGTTGGTAGTATTATAACACACAAAGCATCTGTTGACCAATGTTAGAATCGCTTTATTAAGGCTAGCAAAACCGGCAACTCTATATTTTCTATAAACAAAATAAACGTTGATAGTATTGCCACGAGAAGTAAGTAACATTTATATTTTCACGTTGAACAAGTTTATAGATAAGAATCATATATGTCAAGCAGTATGCTATATTTGATTCTTGATTTAGGCTGTCGCTAAGCATAATTGGAGATCGTCGTGGATTTATAGACAAAAAAAAACCATAATTGGAGATAACGTACCTATCTAGACTAGGTCATTTTTTAGTGGCAGATTCTTCTCAAAAGCATGTTGCTTTTGTATCTCGTTCATAGTTTCTGTCATCAATGAATGTTGTTTGGGTCCTCTCATGATATCAATTTATTGTTCCAATTCTAATTTTCGCTAAGAATTCTGATTAGTTACTCAAGCAACCTTCTCTACGGAAATAAACGTACTAGATGAAAGCAGGATCAAGAATAAGCTCCTGACTTCATCACCAGAATGTCCTATTTAAAAATTGCATAAAGTTCGAAATCCCTAATCTTGACGAGAGTGAAATAGGTTGTTTCGTTTTGGTTTCAGCATTGACAAGAAATACTTCAGATGTGTTATAAGACATTTAACTCATAGATGTTAAGAATAGAAACATTCGTGAAGATTTATTTAGGTCTGAGCTTGAATCGATAATGTCAAAATTGGACTTGGAGACATATGCTACATAAAAGTTGTAATTGCTACGACTTATAACAGCACCTGTGTTTTTTTCTTTAGGAAAGAGAGTTTTATCTGACGCTTGGGCTTTGGATACTGCTCAAAAACCATATGCATGGCAAAAGCTGAATCCAGAAGGTGATAAACCTTCCGGTAGAATGTAAGTGGGTAATTTAATCGTATTGTAAGTTTAATGGTATTCCTTTATATGGTTGTAAAATGGAGATTCTATTTTAGTTGTGCTAGAGTTACATAATTCTTTTTGTACCTTGTTATCTGACCTTTTTACTTGTTTTCAGTACATAATGATAAAGTTAGAACTTTGAAGTTTAAACTTTTAATTCCATGAATAATCTGACATTTAGATGGTATTTAACCCTTCAAATTTTCACCTTTTTTTTTTTTGCAGGTATGCAACAGCTAGTGCCCGTTCGGATGGTATGTTCTTGCTTTGTGGTGGAAGAGACACCTCTGGCACGGTATGGACTATCATCATCGTTTACGTTTAGCATAATATTATTCTTGGTATACTTCCTGATTCAGACTTGCAGCATTCTAATTTTAAAACTTCTAGGGTCTCATCTATTAGATTTAACTAGGGCCCATGTTATCATTTCTACTCTGGTTTATCTTAGTGATAATATATAGAATGTACTTTAAGGCACTGTAGTCGATGTCTATTAAGTCATATACTTGTTATTGTACTTTCCCCCCTTTATTAATAGATATATGTTGCACATACTGCGTTACATATTTTATACACATGGACTGGCCGATATTGTTAGACCAATCTACTAATTTACAGAGTGCTCTCTCTCTCTCTCTCTCACACACACACACACACAATATACTCCTTGCATATTCTGCAATCTGCATTATGTGTTATACATGTGGACCAGCTAATGCTGTTACACCAGTCCTCAGATGTGAGTAATGTGTGGTTCACTGTTGTTTCTAACATTGAATAGATTGTTATAAAAATCTTAAAAAACCCACTCTTGACCTTTAATTTAGAGGTGAAAAATTGGGCGGGTTGGATGACGAGTCAAAATAGGTAGTTGGCCAAAACTGTTACATTATTAATGTCAAATATGATTACAACGTTCGTATTATTTCATTGTCAATCTAATGTTTGGTAATAGATTGATATATGAGGTTTTAATGTTTTATGCATTAAAACGACATTTTAGGCTACTTTTGATCCACGTCCGTTTAAGCCATTTTTTAAAATTTACCTGTTTAATCCACTAGAGATAAAGCGGATAACCTGAATATTCATATTCTAAGGAAATTGTCGGAATTGCCACATCTTCTTTAATGTATTAATATCCCTGAGGAGTGATTCCTGTGTTATGCATGTGTCTATAGTTCAAAAATTAGTTGTTACTGAGAAATTTGGGTAATGCATGTGGTTAAACGAAAGATAACCAAAATAGTGTAGCAAATCATTATGGGTTACAAATAGTAAGGCATTGCATATCTGATTTACCTCTATAACTTCACTGATAATTTTGGTTCTTTTGCATTGCAGCCTTTAGCAGATGCTTATGGACTGCTCATGCATAGAAATGGCCAATGGGAATGGACTCTTGCACCTGGAGTTGCACCATCATCAAGGTACCAACATGCTTCGGTAAGTAATAGGATTTTACTTGTAGCACATCTGAGTATGTGTGTGTGTGTGTGTGCAGACTTTTCTTCTTTTAAACTGGAATAATTATCTAAAGAGTTGGTAGTTTGGACTCAGTTACTTGCATATGGGCTGTGTTACATTGCAGATGGGCAAAAGTAGACATTAGCTAAATGGGTTAAACAAGTCAACCTGGTCGAAAGTCACCCAGATGTCTGTTGTTTTGTGTGACAGTGTGATGAAGTCTAAAATCGTTTTATTCAAAGATTTAGATGATCATTGTAATAATATTGTTTTTGTAATCATGATTAGGGGATGTTTGGGGAAGCTTAGTCTTTTTAGGTTATGCGTTATCAAAATACCAATAAGAATGGGGCTTATGGCTTTTATAGCTTATTCACCTTCAAAATCTAAGAAGCTTTTCTAGAAAAGTCAATCCAAACACTTTTAAGAAGCTTTGCTGTAAAATAATACAAATAAGCTATTAAGTTTGTTAAAAGCCAACTCAAACACCCCCTTAATACATTAATTATTTTTGGGAAAAAATAAAATGGAAAAAGTGTTTTCAGGTCTACCCGATGTTTCAACCCTACCAAAACGAACTATTTCAATCGTAATCCGTTTTGACCCATTACCCATTTTGCCGGACAGATGGTTTAACTGTTAGAATCGGCAATGTGTCCCTACTTATCAATGTTCTGGTCAACAGGTCTTTGTCGGGGCTCGTTTGCACGTTACAGGCGGTGTTGTGAGGGGAGGTCGGGCAGTAGACGGTGAAGCAGCTGTTGCAGGTTCATTTTGGTTCAGTTTATAACTTCTGTAGTAATTGTATATAAAATTATAATCTTTGTAATGCGATTGCACAGTATTGGACACTGCTGCTGGAGTTTGGCTGGATAGACATGGCTTGGTGACTGCTCCTCGCAGTAGCAAAACAGAAGATCCATCGTTGGAGCTTATGCGTCGTTGCCGTCATGCTGCGGCATCTGTTGGTGTTCGTTTATATATCTATGGTGGTCTTAGGGGTGGTAAGGCTATTTTAGTAAATTATAGTATCCATCATTTTGTTACCCAAAGCATGGGTGTCAAATGTATGTGGGTGTTTGGATTTGTATTCCGGTACTGATAATCTCAAATTCAGTTTCTAATATTTGTATAAATGGAATTTTCTATTGATAATCTCATATGTGGAGTAAATGAAAGTCACTTACTTATTTATCCTTTCCCTTGACCTAACTCGAGAGACGGCCTATTTTATAAAACTTTTTTTCATCACTGAACAACTGTGTTGGACCTTGGTTATTTCATCTACTTCATAATTATTATAAAGATTATCAGAAGTTATTTAACACTTAAAAATCCAAGTATTAGAACTTCAAACAGCAAAAACACATTCAGACGCCTACCCTGAAGCTTCTGATTGTTTAATAACCCAACAGTTCACGGAAAGCATTATGTCATGTATCGAATATTTATATTTAAATATTTAATTTATCTCCTTGCAATCTTGCATAATATTAATATTAATTTTTTTATGTGCTGCAGAGGTCTTGTTAGGTGATTTTCTAATCGCAGAGAATTCACCTTTCCAGTCTGATGTCAATACTCCAGTATTAACATCGGAGAGGGCCTCGAATATGGGCAGTCCCAGGTCAAATAATTTAAGCTCGTTTGATCCCATATCTTCAGAAAACGGATCTGAGAGTCCCTCATCTGGAAGGTTAGCCCTTCTTTTCTTTTTTTATTACTAGTCCTACTACATTGGGGTGTTTGGAATTGTGTTTTAAAACTGATTATGTGACGTCAAATAATCAGTATCAGATAATGAGCTGTAGTAAAACGTGTGTCGCGAACTAATTGATGAATTAAACATTTGATAGATGGTTGAAGTATTTAACTTTAGAATATGGCATCAACTAAAAAGATATGACCGGTAAGATTAATGAATAAGTTTTCTTTAATTATTGCCATTTATAGTTTCAAGAGTGGTTTTTTTTTATCTAATAGAATAATTAAGTATGAGAAGGGTGGGTCAATAATAATATCTAAAGTAGCGTAAATAGAAGGGGTGAATAAGTAATGTTAGTTCTCCAATAAATAATCAGTTTTGTTGCAAATGCCAAATGGTATGAAACTGTTCATTTTAGCTCTATATCTCTATATTATCGGATAATCGGTATCCCTTTTTCAAAAAATTGGTTTTTGATACTTACAGTTACATAATGCACTTCCAAAGAACCGCCCTTGTTCTATGCTTATCTGAAGCTATTGCATCTGATTATTTTTACTCAATTATGGAACTCTATTTATGTTTTCCAGCATGGACAAAGAATCTATGGACAGGCTGGTGGAAGCTTCTGCTGCTGAGGCTGAGGCTGCTAATGCTGTCTGGCAAGCTGCACAGGCACAGGCTGCAAATCCTGAAGAGACGTCTGTAGCTGATGATAACTCACAAGCTGCTGATAGCAATTCAGAGGGTAGTGATGGAGAGGGAGATGTTCGACTTCATCCAAGAGCTGTAAGCTTTTTCATTGTTAAGATTTTGTGTTGCATTATTTTATCCTCTAGGCTAAAAAAGATGTTTAGAGGTGGCTAAGTGGGAGAATTGGTTGATGGGGAAACACTTCTTGCCCATTTTCTACCTCCATTCGTCCCTAGATTTATTGTCCACTTTTCTATTTTAGTTTTGTCCTAAAATAGTTGTCCACTTCCAAGAATGCGTAGGTATTGTTTACCAAGTTCTCCATTCTACCCATTAGTACACTCATCATCAATGTTAGTATAGGGGATGGATGAAAGAAACAAAAGGGTAAAAGTGGCATTCTGCTTAACTAGAAACCATATTAAATGTACATTCCTACTTCCTAGTTTCTCCTTTTGGATAATTATTCTGGGTTGGAGTAATTTTATGAAAATTAATGTGGTCCGAATTGCCACCTCTAATGCTGCCAATATACTGCAGGTTGTGGTTGCTAAAGAGTCTGTAGGTAACCTTGGTGGATTGGTGAGGCAGTTGTCTTTGGATCAATTTGAAAATGAGAGTAGGCGAATGATACCTCTGCAAAATGACATGGCATATTCTGCCAAAAAGTTCACAAGGCAAAGGTCACCACAAGGGTTGCATAAGAAGGTAAGAGCTGTGAGCTCATGAAGTACGATCAATCGTTTACTTCTCAATTTAGTTTGTGAGTTCTTCATTATTTTAAACAGGTCTAATCAAATAAATGGGTCAAGTGAGTTGAACGGGCTGAGATTCATCTAAAGTCTATTATGGATGCAACCCTGTAGGTTTTATTCGAAGTTTTAAAGCTAAATAACACTTTGATTATTTAAAAAAATAATGGACAAAAAGTGTTTGTGGGTTAACCTAGCCCAGTTCATTTTATCTTGTAAAAAAAAATTGCCTATTTCAACTGAAACCTGGTTTGACCTGTAACCCAATATACCTGACTCACCCAATTTGCCACGTAAGTAGTTATAGCGGTGAGTGTGTTAAAAGGTCAAAAACGTTAAGATTTCTGTGACCGTAAATAACAGTAATTGATCTACTTGCAGGTTATATCTACTTTGCTTAGGCCCAGGAACTGGAAACCTCCTGTTAACAGGAGGTTCTTTCTTGATTCTTATGAGGTTGGAGAGCTCTGCTATGCTGCTGAGCAGATATTTCTGCACGAACCAACAGTGCTTCAGTTGAAAGCTCCCATTAAAGTATTTGGTGATCTACACGGTCAGTTTGGTGATTTGATGCGCCTTTTTGACGAATATGGATACCCATCCACTGCTGGAGACATAACGTATGCCTAAATTATGGGTTACTGTATGCTTTTAATTGCGTTTTGCGCATGTATTCTTCATCGTGCTGATCATTTGACCAACTGAAATTGTATATTGAAAGACACTATGTTTTTCGATTTTAGGTATATAGACTATTTATTTCTTGGAGATTATGTTGATAGAGGACAACATAGTTTGGAGACTATCACTTTGCTCCTAGCTCTGAAGGTAAGGTTCTATATTAAAATCCCTAACTTGCTGACCTAATGTGATACCAAATCTTCATTCTTTTTGTTTTATTTTCTTGTTTCAGATCCAATATCCTGAGAATGTTCACTTGATACGTGGGAACCACGAGGCTGCTGATATAAACGCGCTCTTTGGCTTCCGTCTTGAATGCATTGAAAGAATGGTATGGGTCAACACGTCATATATTGAGCATGATATCTAGGTTGGAGATGGGCAGGTGGCAAATTTGACTCATTACTTATAGACGGATCAGTTCGGGAATTTGACTCATTACTTATTGACAGATCAGTTTGGGTTATGTTTCATCTTCGACGGGTATAACAGTAATAATAACAATGAACTTCAGACAAAAGGCTCCCAATGTGTATTATGAATGCAATTAAACCTGCTGAATTGTTTAATTCATTGAATGATATTATTATTGAAATAGTAAGATTTGATCATATTTCAGAGACTAGTGTTATACACAAATAGATTAGGTAACAAAGTGTTTTAGGTCAACCCAACCCAATATGTATGGAAACTTGCATGTTTTGACCTGTTACCCATCCCGCCCATCTTGCTGGCTCTAATGTTTAGTCCTCTTACAAACGTTACATTACGTACAGGGAGAAAATGATGGCATCTGGGCATGGACGCGGTTCAATCAGCTGTTTAATCATCTTCCACTTGCAGCACTTATTGAGAAAAAGATTATATGCATGCACGGTGGTATTGGGAGGTCGATACATTTAGTCGAGCAAATAGAGAAAATAGAAAGACCCATAACCATGGATGCTGGATCTCTTGTTTTAATGGATTTGCTATGGTAAGTTTTTTCAAGTTTTCTGTTTAATTTTCAACGATCTCATTGAATATTTGTTTTAATCTATTTGGCAGGTCTGATCCCACAGAAAATGACAGCGTTGAAGGCTTGAGACCAAATGCCCGGGGACCTGGTCTCGTCACTTTTGGGGTATGCTCACCATTTTTAACCAAAATTTGCATACTTTGTAAGAGGAGGCTTACCTTCTAAAAAAATTTGGGGGAAATATTAGATTATTATCAGTTTAATAATATACTTTCGTCAATCATAATTAATACACTAGTTTTCAACTAAAAAGGGACCGTTTATGGGTTGACTAAATCGACTGCATCTGTCACTCAAGTCGCGTGACTCGTCCAGTTTTCAACCTCCACTTAACGCCATACCCTTTATGTTCGAACTCCACTGTATCTCCAGTTGAGGGTGCCCCATGTGTCTGATTTACCATGACAGCGTGAATTAAGAATGAAACAATCACCTTGAAATTGCATATCCTTTAACTCATGAATTAACAACTACTTGCAGCCTGATCGGGTGTCTGACTTTTGCAAAAAGAACAAACTTCAGCTCATTATAAGAGCACATGAATGCGTGATGGATGGGTTTGAAAGATTTGCTCAGGGACAATTAATAACCCTTTTCTCTGCAACCAACTATTGTGGTAAATTTTTAGCTCAACAAATTTTCTTTAGATTTTGTTGTAAATGTGGTCTAAGTGTGGTAAACTGTGTTCAGGGACCGCCAACAATGCTGGTGCTATACTAGTGATTGGCAGAGGATTGATGATTGTTCCAAAACTAATTCATCCAATCCCACCTCCACTTCTATCACCAGAAACATCTCCAGAACGTATACAAGATGACACCTGGATGCAGGTAATTTTCTTGTGAATTTGTGAAATTCAAGATCCTCTTGCATGAATAGTAGAGGTGGCAAGATGGGTGGATTGGGTAACATGTCAACAGATTTGGGTTGGAATGAGTCATTATTAATTAATCGAGAATAGACTTTGGGGTGTCTTTCAACATATTCCTCGTTAAGTTTGAAAAGAAGGTTGTGACCCATATGAGATTAAAAGAAAACCCAAAGAGTCCGTTGAAGTTGCCACCTGTGTGTACATTCAAATCTGAAAGGTGGTGCATATATGATATTTCGTGCATTTCATGTTGTAGGAACTTAATATTCAGAGACCACCTACTCCCACAAGGGGCCGTCCACAGGATCATGATAGGAACTCACTTGCTTATATATGATCATGTCAAGTGATCAGCTCTCAGCATTTTTGCACTAGCTGTTTGCTTCCAACCGAGTCCAAAGCAAGAAATTTACAAATGGAGAACAGATTGGTTTTGTATTTTATAGATAAGAATTGTAACCAAGTGTTTGTAGTGTGCACATAGCTTTATTTATAAGGGGAGGGGAAAAGGTGTGGGGGGGTGCTCTTTAATTTAGTGCAGAATGACCATGTATGTATCTGTAAATTATGTGATATAATCATCACATGATGGTGGAACAATAAGAAAATTGAGTGTAGCTATCGTGACATTTTGCAACTTTTATATCCCGTATTTGATTCGCTATTAAAATGACCGAGGCTTGTCGCAATTTTAATGCAGCTTGAACTATTATGTTTGAGATTTTTTGGCAGTAAATTTTTTTTACACGTTTAATCGCTTTTAAAACAGGTCAACTCTTTATTTAATCATCCTTCAATCTTTAAAATCAGCGCTTTCTCATAAAGAAAACTTCTTGAGCTTGCATTATGAAAAATAACAAGCTATCAGATCAAAGTTCTTGCATAGTTAAGGTGTTCAAGCTCGTGTTGGCTTGTTTGAAAACCTAAATCACCAAAAGAACAGCGACTCAGGTTATGCTTCCTTAACTTGGCATGGTTTATGGTCACGAAGCTATCAAAACAAGTTTGTCTGTAGCTTAAGATGGTCGAGCTCTATGTTGCATCATGAAAGTTCACTTAAGTTTGGATGGTTGAGCTTTACTTCGCACCCAGGGCCGTAAACAAAATGAAAAGCAAACAGTTTATCGACCGTTTGGTTATTCATACATTTATTAATGAATGTGAACACTCATTAAAACTCAAGTAGTTGCTCCAAGAATGGTAACAGTTAAAAACTTGAGTGGTCAAGCTCAAACTTGGATCATGAATGGTAACACTCAAAATCGGATCACGGGGTTCAATCTTGTATCATGAAGGGTATCACTTAAAATTAGATGGTATAGTAATGAGCTCAAGTATGCATCATGAAAGGTCATCAAGTTCATTCATAGCGTAATGTGATTTGAGTCGAGACAATAATACATCCAACAAAGAGTATACGTGAAAACAATGTGACTGATAGATAGTCCTCTTCTATTAAGATTATGCCTAACGCCTAACGTTGTTCGAAAACTTTCAGACAATCACATTAAAGAAAAAATGTCTCAGTTAGGATCTGAACATTTAATATCTAGGAAACTAATTACCTGAATACATCATAAGATTACACGAGCAACGATCTACATCTCTATCAAACTTACCAAACATACTTTTACACTCCTCATTCCAGGCACCATCAACAAACCTTATCTACCTGATTCAACCCCCTTACTTATCGTCCCTTAGTTGTCTGCGCCAGAGAAAATAAAACACATCATCAATAATCATACAGAATTATAGAACAAAAGCAAAATAAAACGCCACACTAACATACTGATTTATATATACACACACTTAAATTTCAATAAAATCCCAAGCATCGATATTTATACTATACAGCTATTAACAAAGAGTTATAGACTGAATATCGCCACCATGGCTTTTTAGTTGTTGCTTGTACTGTGCAACTATATACCAGACTGAAATCTAAACCCCATGCATCTTTCTATCCAGGCAAAAATTGCATACCAATGCCAGATGCTAGCCAAAAATCATAAAACTCGGTCTCCAATTCACTTGTTAAGGTTGAGTCTCGGATATAAATGCACCATCTTGAAGCTTGGCTTGTCCGCAGATGAGAGGAACTCAAAACTTACAATAACTTGAACAATTTTGACCCACTTATGAATGGTTGGATTGGGATTATGCATAAAATAGCCATATTTCGAAAAAGATGTTCATATTTTGTGTTCACATTAAGAACACTTCTTTTGAACAGCAAAGTCACCACACCCTACCTACACTGTTTGTCCCAAATTTGACAATACTTATTTCAAAAGATAACGAATAGAGAATGTTCCGGGTCGACCCACCCAGGCCGACCCATTTTGACATGTACTAAAAACATATGCATTTAGACTCGAACCCCTTTACCTACCCACCCATTTACCTAACCCGCCCATTTTGCGCCCTCTAATGAAACTCACATGCACAACTTTGGAAAACAATAATCTATACCATATGTATGATGTATATAAACACACCTGATGTCCTCGATGCAGCCAGATTGACTGTGGACTGTGCAAAATCCCCCCTTAAAGTCTGCCGGCTGTTTTCCCCTCGTGAATGTCTTAGGGCCCTGAGTTTCTCTGATGATCTAATTGAATGGATTAGAGGTACCCCCTCATCTTCATCCTCATGATTTTCATCATCATTGGGAGCATCGCTTATAGCATCCTCTTCTTCACTTGAACAATTCTCATCAAACAGTTTCTTCCCTTCGATATTCTGTTTCTTACGAGGCCGACCACGGCGTCTGACCGACGTCCCTTCTCTTTCATCTGATATCACAGAAATATATTAGTCAACTAAAAAAGAATACATATCATACTGCCTCCGAGACATTATCAATAACATCAGGAAAAAGTAAACACCACAAAACAAGCAGCTCAGGGGTATGGGCTTTGAGGTATTAGATAAATAATGTATCGTGATGGGTTGAGCCAAAATTATTCCTGTCCAGTTTTATTTTGATTTTTTTTTTTAATAATTAGCGTGTCAAAAATTCTATATCAACTTTATATTATTAAGAATATTATTATATAAAAAAAGAAGTTAAAAAGATCTAGACAATTTTCCTTTTAATCTGATTTCTTTGACTTTTCCGGTTTGGCCCCTCTGAGATGAATATAACCTGAATCAGCCCATTCATTAGTAAATGGCTGATATTACCACAACTGAAAAAAATAAAAACAATAAAGCAACAAACCTTCAATTTTCAAAGATTTCTCCCGTAGATTGTCCAAAAATGTCAAATACGGACGCCAACCACTTGGATCTTCATCTGTGTTTACATTCTGTGTTCGATCTTGAAGATTCTTTAAGCTGCTTAGGGAAGTAATATTAGAGTTTGTACATAGCATATTTTCAGGTAGAACCTCGCATTTAGTTTAAAAGGTCCTTACACGTCAAGCGTATGAGCCTTAAGAAGTTTGGATGCAAAACTTATAACAGCACAAGTTAAGAAAGACAAGCGACGTGGAAGATCCATGAAGGCATACTCAACCCCATCTTTCACAATTTTCAAGATCACTGTACTATATTTATCACGTGCAGCAACACCAACAAAGAATCCAGAAAGCCGACTAGCCAGATCTTTACATTCCTTGAGTCTGTTGCGGGTCAAGGACTCATCACCGGAGGTAAAAGCAGCCGTCAAATAACGTCCATGTGCCTAGTCAAAAAGCAATAGCTATTTAGGATCAACCAAGGAAAACCTAGAACGGGATTCAAATGCTTTCTCGAACTTTATTTTGCAGAGTGGGGGAAAGGGGAGGAAACATTATGCATAGAGTTTGAGTTTTATTATGAGGGGAAAGGAGGAAAATGGAGGTTTTTTTTCTAAGATAATCTCTACAGAACTTTCCTGTGACTATTAGGAATAATAAACGAAGGGAAGAGTTCAAAACTTTTTGTAATGACAAATATGCCCTTGTAACACAATTCATAAGAGAAAAGACATAATTGTAAAGTCGATTTGGTTCACTCCTTTTTTAAATAATTTAAAAGGTTTGAGCTTTCCTTCTCTTTGCCTTCTAACAAACATGACCCTCGTAAGTAAATACGTCGAAAGTGCCGCCTCTGTTAGACTACAGGAAGTTTATTTACCTGAAATGAAGTCAAGAGACAAAGATGTTGCATCATAGAAACGAGTCAAGCACAAATGGTAATAAGAGAGAAAAGAGCAAACAATAACATGTATTTAGCTTTTTATTTATAAATTAGGTCAATAAGAGACTCTACCAACCTATAAGCACTTTAAAATAAGCAGGTTGGTAAGTTTTAAAGCACATAAGCACTTTAAAATAAGCAATCCAAAACACCCCCCTTGATTCAGTAAATAATGAGTCTTACCTGTTTTAAAGCCTCCAGAAATATATCTGAGACATCGTCGTCCTTTTTTCTAAGATGAACAATTAGATATTTAACTATTTCAGCCACAGTTGGCCCATGCATCACATAATGAGAAATGATATCCGGGGCAAGATACTCCTGCATATGCCATAAAAGGAAAGTACATTCAACAAAAGCTTGAAAGCCATAAAGAAAGCGAAACAATGTTATACATATTGAGGCTAAATGGCATACATGAATGTACTTTTCTGCATTAGTAAAGGTGGCAGCTTCGAACCAATTATTTATGAATGGGTAGGTTCTGGTTATGTATTATGTCTGACAGGTAAAAAGAACTATTAAATGCAGGTAAAAAGTTTCCCTGAGTGTAACTTCAATGAATAAAACCTCCCAAATCGTTTCTACTATAAGTATAAAATTATAACTAATATTACTTTGGTGATCAAATTTGATACCCTAGTTCACTGATGAAACTGACATGATGAGTTTTACGTTATCCCAACTCATTTCATTACGTACCAAATAGTATATGTTGACCCAGATCAGTTTAGACCTGTTACCCGATCCATTATCTAACCATTGTAACTCCTCTGTGCATTATATATGTAAAGCAACTAATGCAACAACCGAGATTACAAAACATATGCTTCAAGATAATATATTGCTTTAGCATCTCACTAGATTATATCCCGCGTGATACCCGGTGTTCTTAATAGAACTTTCAATTTATCTTAAAATACATGCTATATTCAATCAAAAAAAATTAAAATATACCATATTCAATCATATACATGATTCTTAGTTAAATGTAATCAAGAATATATATATTTATATCGGTTATTTCATCTTTTTATGTTAAAACTTGATTGCAAACCTACTCCAATTCTAATTGTTCCAAATTATCTTTCTTAGATACATGATTCCTGTTCAATTCAAACTCAAGTACTTTTTTTTAAATATATTTTTTTTATATGGATAAATTTCTTGCATATATGATGTCACCAAAAGAAAATTTACTGAAAAAGAAGGTAATTAAGCGTTCTAATTGGTTGAATTTGAAAAGAATGATGTCAGCAAAGTTATCCTTTATTATATTATATAAGTTAAGATAGAAGTTGCCAGCCTATATTGGAACTACAATTATGGACAACTAGAAACATAATAACCTTGGGAACAGCTCCATATACAACTAATTTGGAAGCAGCAATCATAACAGCATCTCGATTTGTCTCTTCCACATATTCTTTGTTACCATCTTCATCTTCAGTCTCATCTGCAGGTTGTGTTCAAGGATTAGTTTGTAGGCCACAATAGGCAACAGCAACACCAAAACGATTATTTGATAAAGGGTCATTCTCTAATGTATTTCGACTATCAACTCATGTATAATAAAAAGCAAAATGGAAAGAGGAAAGAGAAGTAGCTCCATGGGCATAAGATATTGAAATATAAACACAATGCACATATACATGTTCGCATTAGAAACATAGTAGCACAGAAATCAAACAAGATTCCTATCTAGTCAGTTTCACCTAGCATATAAACACGTTCTTCAGTATTCAACATGAGAAATGGCAACCCGAGAGAAAAATGCACAAATCCTAACATTGTTCAGATAATTACGCTAGGCACTGCCGAGTTTCTTTTCATGCACAGGAAGAAAAAAAAAAGAGCTACATCCCTTACGATTATATCTGTACACAACTGTTACCTGAAACATCAAGTTGTTGCTCACAAAGCTTCCAGAATTTTCTAAGAGTAGCAATGTTAGGACTGTATCCTAACCTTTCCAACTTTGTTGAGACAAAGATCGACTTTCTGAACAAGACCCATAATTCTGCAAATATTACACAAACCTGGGAGAAATGGGAAATCTTAGTACATTAATATTGCTTCAGATGGTTCAAAAAACTGAAAAAGTAACATACTCGAATTCATATAATCTAAACAGGTGGGTAAAACTTCTCACCCTAGACGCAAGAGCATTTGAAGACCTTCCCTTTCTTGGAGCTTCAGGAAGAACTTGTAAAAAGTGATCAAGTTCATCAAATAACGCGTTTCGTTTGGATATCAGAGAAGACAATGATGCCTCAGAGATAGCACTGCTGTTCGTAACTGAGTATAAGCACCAATTAACATGCAGATACATGTTGAGAAGAAGAAAACCAACCACCTACAGTACAGCAAGATTAAGTATGAAAACAAGGAGATGTATACTTATAGAGAAAAAGCCCAAAAGGTCACTGCAAAGCATATAATCCCACACCTCATCATCCATATTCTGGAAATTCTTTACAACCATAATGATATCATCATACAAACTTTCAATCGGTACAGCCCTCTTCAGTTGCAGCTCGTACAACCTTTTCATATTTACAAGAAGTAGATATTCATCATCGCCGTCCTACAAGGAAAATCCCTGTCATGCTAATTTGAATAGAATAAATTAACTTAAAAATTGCAATCACTCGTGTTTGAGAATAATACTATAGCAAAATATGGATTGTCAGATTAACAAAGTAGCACTAATTTACTTATTGGTCTATCAACTTGGATAACAGATGAATGCAAGAGAGACCATTGGTGATTAGAAGTGAAAAACTAGGAACAAAACCATGATGCCCTCAAACCGTACCATCATGTTTCCTGTACACCACGGTACTCTATACATGATGCCAACTATAGCAAAAAATCAGTTTTCAATAGCTTTGGCCCAGTATGGCGCGCATTAAAACCCGAGTTTTTCTCTTTTTTAGTTACAGAGAGTAATTTGGTACAAATTTAGGCTACAGTCACTCACCAACCTAATTTGAATCCGGTTGGCAGTATGGTTTGGGACCAAACTGGTACCGTACCGATACCAAACCAAAGGTATAAATACGGTATTCGGTTTACATATTCCCACATTCAGTACTGGTACGGTCCGGATTCTCATTGTTGCACCTACTCTTGCTGATATTAAATTGTTAATAAAATCATACCATTACTTCTCTTATAGCAGCTTTCACTTTAACAATAAGCTCATCCTCAAGCTCCTTCGATATATTATGGGCATAATCTTGTAGCTCTCCCCGGCTTCCAGTGGTACAATAATCGATAGCATTAACACAAGATCTGAGAGCATCTTTATCTCCATGTTTAAAGAATGTTTCTTTAATCAACTGAAGAACTGTTTTGAAGTTCTACAAAAAAAAATAAAAAATTACAAATGGTAAAAGTGTAAGACTTCAAAAAGAGACATCGAAGTCAAAAATCTTCTACATACCTGATCCTGTCTCTTCAGGGAATAGAGCTCAAGATTCATGTGACAAATAATTTCAAGCAGTGATGGAACTTTTGTTTTGTCAGTCATATATTTGCGCATAAGTAGCGGGTAATTCTTCATCATAATACTAGTTATATCCTTCCTGCTTCTATCAATATTCTCCTGGCAATTCGATAGGAAAAAGGTTGGCCAGACCCAAAGTAAGCATGCAACATGAAATACATACACAACAGATGGAACAATGAAACAAGCTCACTCGCTTACCCTCTGGATTTTAGTGTGGTTCTGCTTCCGATGCTCTGGAGCAGGAACAATCTTCTCACCGACAGCTTTTTTAACAGATTCACAGAACAACCGAGTCAAGTTCGTAGCATCATCATCTGTAAGCTCAATCGAGGGATTATCATCCAGCAGCATAGAGGTTATATGCTTCCAGTCCTGCAAAACGTATACTATAACTTGATAGAAGAAGAATGAGACTATGAGAGAATCAAAGATGAGAGATAAGTCTGTGATACACAACTTGCCTTCATGGCATCCATGTACTCCCAGATGTCATCAATGACATAGCGACTCAATACTTGATCTGTTGAAAACTCCCTCAGAATTTGCAGCATCCTGAGAAGATGAATCCGTGACTGATCGCTTTCATCGCCTGCAAACCAATGTCACAAATGTAAAGCTAAGTCAACTTGTGTCAGAGTAAAAAGATAAGCTGCCACCATCAACTAGACCTGACGAACGCGACTGCGAGCTATTGAACTTCTGAGCAATCACATGATCATACACAAGCGCCCCAATGGCATGCCTGATTTCGGGAGGATCATCAATTAATAAATCATACAATGACCCTAAATCATCATCAGGAACCAACTGATGTCTGCATTGACATAAACCCATGTGTCAGCACCAATCAATCAATAACACAACTATTCAACTTTAACGTATTAAAATATAAACAGTAAGCCGACAGATACCTCAATAGTTTTTTTACAAGGCTGATGGCACATACTGCAACAGAGATGTCAATATCATCAGCAAGATCCAGCATCCTTTTATAAAATCTTTCGGTGAATAGCCCAAGAGATGGCACATTGTCATCCACATCATACAGATTTTGCAATGCAAGGATTGAAGCTTTTCTTACACTGGCACTCTTTATATATATGTACATTAATACCTCAAAGTTACCATCAGCAACTAAGATAACAAGAGAAAACCATCAATAACAAAACTCATTGAGCATATGCAACTTACTTTGTCGTTCAATGTCCATCCAAGATACTTTAAATACAAATCCTGCAAGAACAGTGATGGATATGAAACAATCCATGTTCCAAGTGATTGTATGCATGACATGCGAATTTCAGGATCCATGTCTCGATAACGATGCACAAACAACCTTCAAAAGTGTAAGAGAAATGATTATAGAATAGCGCACAGCAAACACTGAAGTAATGTATACCAGACCTCCCTTCACTCTACTACCAAAGCCCCCAAAAGAACCAAACAGTGGAAAGAAATAAAATAATACCCAGTAAATATTTTCCGCATCATCTCCTCTATCATTGTGATCTTTTCATGAGTCTCTGACAACCTCTTATTAAGGGATTCGACACGAGGTCCCTCCGAGTCTTTCTTTTTCTCAGCAATTAACTGCCTCTGGGTAGTCTGTCGTTGGGCACCGAGTATCTTGGCAGCCCCTATGAAGGACGTGACCATCTGGAGCCCAACCAAGGAAGCCACCTGTCGATAAACTCTGGGAGGCGTACTGCAAAAGTGTGTATACTCAGCTCATTAGCCAAATTAAGCTATCTCATAAAAGATGAATATTTTGAGAACCATGTGACATGAGATAGGAGTACCCACCATGACAAAGCAATAACATAGTCTATGCACTTGTCAAACAAGACTTGATCAAACAAAGGTCCATTCTGGCACTCTGATACCAAATTATCCCAGAAGGACATGAGGTTCTCCTTAAAACTTCTTACATCCTTCTTTTTAGTTTGATGGTCTTCAAGTCTACCCTAAATCCCACCACGCTAAGCGAAAAACGAAAGAATGGATATTGCATAAAACATAAAATGATATACAATATTTTTAGTAATTGGTCTAATCCATACAGTTTCCCTTCCAAAAAGGAAAGGAAAAAAAAAAACAGTTTTCCATGCAAACAAAAGTTTTTTCATACCTCCCTTCCAAAACACGTATGTAAAAACATATTAACCAAAAACAAAGGATACTTGTGCAGCCAGGCTTACAAGAGCAACTACAACATCATCAACATTAGTTTCATCCAAGAATTCTCCTTGAATACGATGTTTAGCTCCACAGGCCTGTACAGATGCAATTCGGTTACACGCTCGAGTCAATGAAATGAACTAAATTATTTCTTCCGACTACCACGATATACAAGCTACACAAAAAAAAGTCACCATCTTTTAGACTTGGGAAAAAGAAAAAAAAAGGTTCATAGTTACCTCAAACAACATCGATAAGAGTTCAACCATTGCTGGTTTTGGCTCCTTCTCATATTGCTCGACCCACGATTTAACCGCTTGAGGAATAAGTCTCCCATTCCCTTTAACCACATCTAAAAAAGAGAAAAGATAGACAAATTCAAAATACGTTACACGTCAATAGAATACTGCAGACATGCCAATAGCATATGAAGTATAAAAAACAAACATCAAACAAAATACAGCCTAAAAATAACTTAATTCCTTTCCATCTACAACTGCATTTCTAATGCTAATAAACTAAATATTATAATGGATATCAGCATAAATTCCCGAACTTCTGGAATATACTTACTCAATATTCGTTTAAACAAACCCATGCCATTTGAAGTACATTTAACGGGATATTTTCCTTGTTGCTGCTAGAACTTAAAATCAACCTAATTTTGCCTATTATATTTTTCTCTATTATTATAGACTAAAAATAAACTAGGATTACAAATGACTGATTAATAACTAACCCTAATACCAATTTCGAATGCAAAATTTAGCTCAAATGGAATGACGTTACACATCAAAAGCATACTGCAGTGATACAGACAGCAGATACAAAGCATCAAACAGAATTCGTTTAAACAAATCCTTTCTATTTAAAAACATCTAACGCAACATTTTCTGCTACTAAAAATCAACCAAATCTCACCTATTATCTATTTCTCTATCACAGACTCTAAGAATCACAATTAACAATCAACTAACCCTAACACCAAATTTAACAAAATAAACTTAACATCTTACCAATTAAGCTCTGATCAACTCCCGGCGCCGCTGCAGCAGCAAACGGGGCCGCTTCGGCTGTTCGATTCCGGTTAGGTTTTCCCCGAATTTCGTCATCGCCTGATTCTCCCTCCGAATCCACAATATCTCTTAATTGACCATCAAAAGCCTTAGTCTGAACTCTGGGCCTTTTCTATTAATCATAACACACAGCAATTACATACACAGTTTAAACTTAAAACCTTAGGTATGAAATTACAGTAAAAAACAAAATTTATATAGATATATATAAGTAGAGATATATAGAGATTAACTGAACGGCGAACAAGTGGTTCCGGAATTTCAGGTTCGTCTTCCATGGCTGTATCGTTGATGAAATTGAACTGAATCTGTGTGAGTGTTTTGAGTGTGTGAGAATATTGGGGGAATTCCCGCCAGGAAATGGAGTGAAATATTTTGGGGTGATTTTGGAGATCGGTTATATGTAAAGGGAGAGAGATGGATTATTTGAAGTTTTAGAAAAATGATGATTTTAAAATACAACAACAACAACCGATACTCAATCCCGGCAATAGCCGGGGTTTGAGGAAGGTAAGATGTACGTAGCCTTACCCCTACCCAAAGATAGAGAGACTATTTCCAGAAGGACCTCCGGCCAAATAGTGGAAGAATAATAAAGTGTAAGGGAAGGGAAACATACCTGACGGCCAAGTATCGCATAGCTGCATGATGATTTTAAAATGATATAACAAAATATTTCCGGCTACAAATTGAACATCAGTTCGCTTTCATTACATATTACACTTTCAGTTTGTCATGTTAATTTGCTTCCAAACAAATCGAAGGCAAATTAAGTTTGTTGGGTAGCTTTAGTTTTTTCTTTTTAATTATGTTTGTATGTGTATTTAATGAGAGATGATAAATGTACTATGAATTTTGATTGATTTACTACATAGTATAAGTGTTACAGCAAACTGTACAGGTAGGTAATGCATGAATGTGGTAGATTTATTAAAATTTATGATATTAATGTCATCTCTCATATTTAATATAATGTTTTTTAATTTTATATGGATGATGATATAGCATCGACAAACTGAGTTTCAGTATATTGAGATGAAAGTAAAATAAATTGTAAGAGATGGTAATGGTCAAGTTGAAAAGAGAATGAAGATGAAAATAATGTGATGTTATTCTTAAAAATTAGCATATGGTTTGATCATAAACAAAAAAGCTACATTAGACTTGGCTAGTTTTTATGAAGAATTAAAAATCAAATTTTAATTAAAGATGATGTCATAAATCAATTAAATAAAAAAGAATAATTAATAAAAAAAGGTTTAATGATGTTAAGTAAGATTTTGCTTAAAAATAATGATATTATTGCTTTATTTATAATGAATATTATATTAAAAGTAATTAATTAATTAATAAAATATTGAAATTTTCAATTTGAAAAGGGTATAGGATTAAAGCACAATATATGCCACCTGCATTATGATAGTAACTGATCGTTGTTCATTGTTTTGAATAAAGTTTACATTCTTATTTTAAAAAGAAAAAAAAAAGCGAAGGGAGTCGAACCCGTGACTAATGATTTAGTGGGCCACTTCAACCAACATACAACTTGGTTAGAAATTGGTAAACTTTATAAATATATTAGAATTACATAAACAATAACCATGTTTGAAATTGTATATGGATAATACATGGAGTTGAGTGAGATAATAACTGAAGAACCAATAGAAACAATATACATATAATTTTTTAAAAGTTAATTGCAAGAGTGGTCCCTATGGTTTGTACGTTTTAGCAATGGGGTCTTTTTTCTAGAGCATTAGCGATGGGGGTCTCTAAATCAAGAATTTTTTGCATCCTTAGTCCAAAATTAACGGATCCGTTAGTGATGGTTGCCAGTTTTTTGCATCCTTGGTCCCTGCACGTGAGGGGCACGTGGGCACTTGACGACCATCACTAACGGATATGGAATTTTAGACCAAGAATGCAAAAAATTATTGATTTAGAGACCTCATTGTTAGTGAACTTGAAAAGAAACCCCATTGCTAAAACTCATTTTTTTAACATGGATTTTAAACTCACGTTAATGTCTAAATGTTATTCAAGTATGTAGATTTCACGTTAAAATATACACATAGTTTTTTTTATGTACAAAAATTTAACCACGGCATTAAATTTGCGGTCACTCTTGAAGTTCATATTATTTGATATAATCATGTAGTGAAAGAGTAACAATGTTGGTTTCAATAGTATAATTTGTTTAATTTATACATTAGCCGTTTTTGAAATCATTAATCTAAAAAATGAGTGAAAATAGGCTTTAGATTTTAATCAAATAAATAGATGATTATTACTTTAAGACTCTAATTTTTTAAGATTCCACTTTTTAGTGTGTCTTTGTATATATAAAAGTTAATTTTACACAGAAATAATATCAAGTTTATTTTCGGGTCACATAAGTTGGTTTTTGAATCAAATGTGTTTAAGAAATCTATTATGATTCTTTGTTTTTTTAAAATTATAACTTCAAAAACATTTAATTTCAAGACATACATTTATAAAATAACAACCAAATTTATAATCAAAATATCATAATTTGTACCAAACATGATAACCAATTGCTTTTGAAATCTATATATACATTATTGAAAAAGTTCTATTTAAAAAGTATTCAAATACACAGGTCGACCTGATAACCAATTAGACCATCTAAGACCCAACCCGAACAAATCAAATGGTCGGATTGGTGGTCAACAAGTTGATATTACACAACCCTAACATTGTTTTTTCAAATTCTATTTCAGATCAAGTTTCGGGTTAAGCCAATAAAACAATACCTGGCATATCCAAATGTGAGTTATGAAGCTAAATCATAAAACAAGATTACTAATTTAGAGTAAGATTTCCAAATAAACTAGCATTTTTGTAAAACACATAAAATGTGGAGCATAATGAATCCAGTATATGAGTTACAAAATCATGAACTTGAAGTTTTATACCCAGTTAGAAAACAAACACTTCGCACTTTCGTAGTGTAGTGTAGTCAACCAAACTATGGATATAAGTCAATAACTAGCCTTCTTATGAACATGGATAACTTGTGCACATACACATAGATCCAAACCTTGTATCTCCATATCATCACTTGTCATGAGCTATACTAATTTTGAACGTACCTGCTTTAAGAACCTGTTACTTACATAAAAATATAAAAAAAATTAAAACAAATAAGCCCGATATTTAAAGTCAAAATAAGAGGAGGTTCTTCCTTGTAATCCAATTTCTTCGAGTCCAAATTAAAAACACTTAAAATGGGTAACTTGTTTATTATCACTATAAATCTAAAGTAAAAGCAAATATACAAAAAAGACGTATCACAGATTTACAAATAATACCATTTTGAAGTTGAGAGTATACACACATAATTAACACTAAAGATCCTGTTAGTCAAATGGCATGTTAAAAGACTAAAAGATCGAGTGAGACTTTCTTCAAAGGGGTTCTAAAACAAATACATCTTCTACGATGATCATCATTCAACTCAACAGTTGTAAAGGACACACTCTTTGATACTTACAAGATTAACATTTAAAGAGATTCGATATACAAGCTGATATTCTATAGTATGTGGAAAGGTCTAATCTATAATACAAGTTTCAAACTCCGAATCAAATTAGAATTTTTTTTTTTTGAAAATTTAACTTTTATTCACATACCCATCCCCACCAACTAGTAGGGATGCAACTTATACACTTACAAATTTACAAGAAATTGAAACTACACCATTTCTCCCATATTATCGAACTCCTTTTTCCTCTATTCCTATACCACAAAAAACTCAAGGCTTTTACTTCCTGAACAATCCTTTCAATGTCGATCCTACCGTTGCAAATAATCTATCATTGCGGGCTCTCCATATGCTCCAGCACGTGACTAAAACTACACCTTTAAAAATCTTCCTCGTCTCCTTTGCAAAACTGGTTCCGGTATGTAACTCAAATAGATCACTAGTAGAGAAATTTCCTATCCGGTGCCAAACCTCCATCGAGATTTCGCATGAGCAAAAAAGATGATCGGCATTCTCATCCTCTTTGTCACATAAACCGCACATCAGCGAGCTGAGAAAACAATTCCGATCCCTTAGCGCACAACGAGTAGGCAGCCTGTTCAAACCCAACCTCCACATAAAAATATTACACTTCTTCGCTACCCATTTCGACCATTTGAACACTAAATTGTTGCTGTAATCACGATTACTTCTTAGAAACTCTTTAGCCGCCTTAACAATGAATTCCGAGAACTTCCCCCCTACCCAAACCCATCTGTCTCTTCGGTTAAGCAAAGCCATACCTACTGGCTGCTAGTAACTTATTCATCTCTTCCTTTTCCTCTCTTACATCATTTCCATTTGAGCTCAAGTTTCTAGCCTCAAAACTGATAAAACAGTTTGAGTTGGAATCGACTTTGTCAATCACTCCGAATCAAATTAGATAGCATACTATGCTTATATAGTTATATCAATGATGAACTATTGGACCAAAAACTTTGTGCTTTGGAGAAGTCAGCAATGGTCCAATTCTTTTTCGAAAGCTCATATGAATTCAGATTTAGTTTTATTTGAAAAGACAATCATTGTAGAGTCGCACTTAGGGTCGGAAGGGAGTTCTTGTGGCAAAGGACATACATATATGTAATGTAC
>JAOXNX010000032.1:19823268-19836440 GCA_028566075.1 Solidago caesia
ATATATATAATAATAATAATGATAATAATGGTGTATGATGTGGTGATGATGTGGCAGTGAGAGAAGTTGAGAATTTGAGAATTTGGTGATATGGTTGGTAGGGGGTAAATTCTTGATAAATTCTAGGAGGAGGGGATGATGTGGCGTTGATGTGGCAGTGAGAATTTGAGAATTTGTGGTAATGGATGGGAGAGGCCTTAGGTATAAGTGTAAATATATGCAAATCGAATAAAAATTGACTATAAAATGTTGTCCCTAATTATTTGTTATCAATATTACTCATGATACATTGTACGTATTTAATGGTGTGATATAGTGTACATTTTTAAATTCCATGACAACAACGCAACTTAGAATCTAATCTAACTATAACTAAGTGAGAATAATATATCCTACATGAAAGCTAATCAAGTATGCCAAGTTAACATGAATCTTATGTGCCAAATTATAATGCTTACATGTCATGTCTTCAAAATTCAAATTTAACATAAATAAAAAAAATACATTTGTTTAAATGTTTAAATTTGAATACAAGCTTAAAAGTTTAAATGTTTGAATTTTTAAAAATTTAAATGTTTGACTATTTTGAGTAAATAAATAAATCATTTTTGAATCTTTAAATGTGAGTATTAAATTTTATATTTGAATATTTGAAAAATATGATAAACTACAACCATCATTGTTTTCGGGGAAAAAAAAAAACAAAAACAAAACTATAAATGATTTTCAATCTAATTTTTTTATAAGTTATTGTGTTAAAAAGAATGAAATTTTAAGACGCTATTCTTATGTTTTTTTTTAATTCCATACAAAATTCTTAGTTTTGTCATCATTTGTCATTTGTGCTATTAATTTGTGATTGAACTTGTCATGTTATAATGGTTGATCGTTCGCAAAGGCTAATGACCATCTAGGTATAATCGGAGTTACGTTTATATTACTTGTTTTGTTATTACTAATATTTTTGTCAATAACTTAGGTCATTTGAAACTAACATCAAATAAATGTCTTTTTTTTTTATAAGGCCATGTTTCGAATTAGACGTGAATGCAGACGGTTTTAACCATCAATTCGATAGACCTGCAAGCCCCTCCTCTTGAAAATACCTTGAGATGAGAACCTCCAGGCTTGAACCCGAGACCTGTGGTAAACTCACCTCAGGGCCCCGCATAGCAGGTTTAGTGAAACACCCCTAGCCATTGGGGTTTAAGCCGGTGGTTAACATTGTATGTTATTGGGTTTAAGCCAGTGGTTAACATCAAATAAATGTGATTCCATTATCTATATGATTGATTTATATTATACTGAACATTGTATGTTATTGTTTTGAACCCGTGCATCGCACGAGTCATAACCTAGTATGTATATATAACGGCAAGTTGAGATCACCAACGGCTACTACCCCATCTGATTATTTTTATTCCTCACGAGAAAAAACTCATTATAACCGAGACCCAGAACCTAATATTTTTTTATCGACCCATGCCTCCCATACCATTATTGAAATGAGCACATTGGTCAACGAAAAATATTTAGTGTGCCCAGTTAATATTAACTAGACGAATGCCTGCACAATGCGGTGACGATGGTGGTAGCGGCTGTATGGTGGCGACGGTGACGGGTGGTGGTGATGGTGGTGACTAGTGGTGGTAGCGGCGGCGGCGGCGAGTAGTGTAGGCTATTGATGTAAAAGTTATTGATGTAAAATGGAGTAATGTAGTTATTTTAAGAGTTAAAAAATAAATATTGTAAATTAATTTCATTAAGGGTAGTATAAGTATAAATAATGAAAGAAGATTATTTTGGTTGTGACACGGGTTTCTATAGAAGTATAGACGGTCTTTAATACATTTTTTTAAGAAATATTTCGATCTCTTTCATCATCTCTCCGGCGCACGTTAGGGTTTTTTCTTCTGAAGCTTAGCTATCGTTCTTGTAAGTATATATACATACATATACATATATATTGTACATTATTTTCTATTTATATAATCTCAATTATAATTCTTTTATAGTTTCCAATCCTTAGCTTTCTTAGCTTTCACACATAATCGATATATATATATATATATATATATATGTATATGTATATGTGATGCAAGTGAAGAGTTCTAACATATAACTATTTTTTTTAAATTATTTTTTAAAATAATTTTTAACAGGTCATACGACGTAGTTACAGAACGATGCCGAGGTAAGATTTCGGAAAGTATATGCTTTTTGTATGATTTTTACTTATTACTGTTGAATTTGATTTAGGGTTTATTAGCTAGAATGCCTATGTACCTTTTCATTTGTCTGTTGCAAATTATCGAACTGTTGTTTGTCCGATTAGGTTATTAACGGATGTCGGTGTGTCCCTTTTAAGTCATTGTAGGATTCATTTTTTGCAAAAAATCGATGGTTTGAAAACTAAGGATTTGTATCCTAATTAGATGTAAAATCTATACGTAAAGGCATTAGCTTTACATATAATGTTAAACATTAAATGAAAATAATTGATTAAAAAGTTTATCATGACTCTAAGGGGACTTAAAACCATTTTTAAATGACATGAATGGATGAAAAGCAGTTCGATTAACTATAAGGGACAAACAGAAATGTACCTGTACTTTTGGTATTTTAAACAATTAACTCATTGATTTATAATGGGGATATATGATTACGAGTGTTGTCATATTTTGGTTGACTTTGCAGGTATTACTGTGACTACTGCGACACTTATTTGACCCACGATTCTGTAAGTTTTCTACTATCCGCTCGTTTTTTATTGCATTTGCTATTATTTGGTTATGTTTGTAAAGTAATATGGGTTGCATTATGTAGAAAAACATTTTGATGATTTGGTGAATTTTTTGGATTACTTTTTAAACTGCTTATTTGCGTATAAAAAAACCCACATAAGAAGCTTGTCGTGTTTGGATGTTACCTGCTATCTGCTTATTTTAGAGTAAATATGCAATTTGGAATACCTACTTCTGCTTAGGACGCGTATATGCACTTTTGAGTAACTGAACTCGAACACCCCCTTAAGAATTTTATATAACATAATGAATATGTATATTCTTATTGTTGTTATTTGGTGACCGGGAAGAGGTGGAAATCAACATCCATTCTTCTGAACTTTTTAATCAATTAACTGCAAGTCTTTGATGGAATATAATTCATGAAAAAAACTTGCGCTAATCGTTAATCTACTTGAAGTTTCATCATTATTTTCGAAGATCGGTTAAGTATCACTAAATGAGTGAGTCTTGCCCGATAATATGTTAGACTAAAGTTCATATTTTCCTATTGTTTTTCAGCCGTCTGTAAGGAAGCAACACAATGCAGGGTACAAGCACAAGGTAGCATTAGCATGACTAGCTTCCCACATAATTGAATAGTACATGCCGGATTTATTAATTATGATTTTGACATGTGTAAATCCATCTCAGGGAAATGTTCGGGTATACTATCAACAATATGAGGCACAACAAAACCAATATCTAATTGACCAAAAGGTTAAGGAGCATCTTGGCCAAGCTGCAGCATTTCAACAAGTTGGTGCTGCATACAACCAACTGAGACCTCGTCTTCCTGTTCCAATGATGCCTATGCCCGGAATGAATCCATATTTAATGCCTGGAATGAGACCACCAATCTCTCTGCCAAGGCCTCTTCCTGGTAAGTGATGTATACTGGTAAAGATGTATATTGAAATGCTTAATTGACATATTGGTTGAGAAGTTATTACACTGACCTGCAGAATTAGATAATCATATAATCTGTTTAACTAAAGTTAGGACATGTATTTAGGTTTGTTCAAATAACTTTTACATGCCTCTTAAAAACCAATTCTTTTCAACCTAAATAATATAAAAGAAATCATAATTGTAGGTTGCCTTTGCCAAACACTCAAAAATCTTATCATTGCGGTCTGACAGTAGTTTAAAACGATGTTATTCTGAAAGCCACTTGACCATGTTATCTTGAAGAACCTGCTAAATTTTGTAATATCCATGGTTATTGTTATTAGAGATGGCAAAATAGGTGGGTTGGGTAATGGGTGAAAACAGGAAATTTTTTGTACGGGCCAAAACAGGGGCTAGATTGACCAGAAGTAGTATTTGTCCAAACTTTTACACTTGTTATACATTATTTGGTTATGATTACAAAGTTATATTATCCGAATAAGAAACGAATTATTTGAATAAAACGATTTTGGATGTGTTATGCATTAAGTATCCACTTGGGCGACTCTCAATCATTTAATCCGTTTCTCCTTGTGTTTTCTTTTTATTTTACTCTTATAGATTAAACATAACCTGAATCAATCAATTCATAAGTAAATGGTTGAAATTGTCACATCTAATTGTTATAAACCACTTCTAAAGTGTTTAAACCTGAATCAACCCATTCATAAGAAAATGGGTCAAAATTTTCAGTTGTCACCTCTAATTGTTATGAACCACTTCTAAAGTGTTCCTTTTGTTGAATTATCAGGATACCCTGGAATGCCTCAAATGTTAACACCGCCAGGTGCACCATTGATGCCTGGTCAGGGTAACCCATCAATGCCCGGTCAGGGTAACCCATCAATGCCGGGTCAGGGTCCATCAATGCCAGGTCAGGGTCCATCAACACCAGGTCAAGGTAACCCATCAATGCCTGGTCAGGGTAACCCATCAATGCCAGGTCAAGTTAACAATGGTGTGCCAAGGCCGATGTCACTTAATCCCCATATGATGGCCCCAGGGAGCTCAGGAACCCCTACATCTAGTGCCCCTCCAATGTTTACACCAACTATGTATCAAGCCAACCCAACACTACCACCACCGCCATCTGGTGGTTTCGAGTCTTCAAATGCTAACGCTCAATCTCAAGATGCCGACCACTAATTAGTCTTCTAGAAAGCAGTGTATCTGAAAACTTGCTTTGTGCCCCAAAAGCATCAGTTCTATTTGCTAGTAACAATTGTTGTGGCTTGTGAGAAACAAACATGAAACTTTTGACTGGAGATATGGTCGGTTTAAATTTTGTTTCCTTTTACTTTTGTTTCAGAATTAGCCTTGCCAAATTAGTCTTGCAATTTAGTAGAAATATTAGATGAATGTATTATGGTATGCTATTTTTTCTTTTCAATTAAGCAAAGAGAGAGTTGTTCCTTGGGATATTTGTAAATTCATTGTTATATTAACAGTGTAATGTTCGTCCCATTTTTAGTTGCCTGCAACTCAAATAGGGAGCAAAATGCGCATGCCGAACAAGAGAAGCTGGGTAATGAATCAAAGTATCAAAGCAATTCATTTTCAGACAATTTGATGAATGACTAAAAAACTGTACTGTTTTGATACTATAGCAATTTAGATGGTTTTAATGAACTTGGATACATTTATAGAGGCTTTTGACCCATTATTTTACAAATAAATGGGTCAAATTTAAATCACCCAAGTCAAAATGATGGATGTTTTCAATGTTAAATGTTGGGCATCTATAATTTTGTAGTAAATCAACTTTCTATGTGATTGATCAATACTTGTATCACCAGATCATACATAAAACAGATCAATGAAGCGAATTATTTTATTACAAACACAGTTAAAATAAGAAAAGAAAAAAAAAAGAAAGAAAGAAAGACTTGAGAGATTTGCAGTTTAAAGAAAAATCAACCTTGACCAGTTGACCTTGTTAAGTCAAAAAGGCAAGTAGTGTCCACTTAAACGTTAAAAGCCATTTTTGCAAAATTTGAAAACATCAGTTATGTATATATGTGAAAACTTCATAATAAGCTTAATTAAGCTTTTGCTCAGACTTGAGTTTTTGCTCAATACGCTACCAAATAATCCGGATATTATGTTTCGGGCCAAACCAACTGATTTTCTGAAAATATGAACACTTGACAAATTATCCTTTTCTCGCCGCATTTTCACCATTTTTTAAAAATAAATGAAAATGCATTAAACAAAAAAAATTCCCAAACAAGGCCCTTGTTAACACCCAAAAAAAAATCACCTCAATGATCTTGTACAATAACACATTGCATCTCATTGAATTTTCATACTTGGTGATGAGCAAGGGTATTTCGTTAAATCTTTGATCAACTGTTAGTGAATATTCAAAATGACATTTGGGATTAGTTGCAAAAATGATGATAAACCCAAAACTCAAAATGGCCATTTTGATACGTTGCAAAATATGTGCACAGATGTACAAGAGATTGGCTCATGTTCCTAAACTCCATGAAGATGTTGATTTCCATTTTTCTTCCGACGTCTAGTATAACGCTTCATTATAACATGATCACTGAAGAGTCGATGCCTGCAATGTCGGAAACCAAAGGTTCGACGTTGTATTTGAGTAGACAAACAGTTTTGGCAAGTCAAACAAGTTAGTTAGCAGATACAAACAGGTAACCTTTGCTAAAAAAAATAGACTCTGGGCAACTTTCCTATAGCCTTATAAGCTAAATTTTCATGTTAGTGTTACCCATTAGAGAGAACAGACCAATTATAATCAGATGGGCCGAAATTCCCATTGTGATTATCTATAACATTTTTCTCTATTCTCTATTTTTGCATATCAATTTTCTTTGCATTAAGTAAATGGAACACATATATTAGCCACAGAATCATAATATGTGTGGCTTTTAGCGATTTAGCATATATAAACCCTATAAAAACTCTGAATAACAGCACAGTGACAAAGCTAGGGAGAGGATAATAAAGATGTTTTAGCATTGTTTTCAGCTTACCTCTTGTATTCTAGTTTCTGAATGATGATCCCATTTAGCAAGAGTTCTGAACTGTAAACTGCTGCACCTGCAAGTCCACGTACAAACCTTATGTTTTCATGCAAATTTCAAATGAAATGGTGATGACTTTTATATGCATAATGAAATATGACAATGAGTCTATCTATACCTTTGTCTAAGAACGGAACACATGCTTCATAATTTTGTTCACTTGACAATATTAAGAGATTATTTGATATATTATATTCCATGCTGGCTTGTTGAATGTCTGTTATCACCTGAAGAACATCTCATTATAACATGAACATTAGTGCTGTGCTGGATACAAACTTGCGAACAGGATACACAATGCCATAACAAATATATTTTAAGGGACACTCGAATAGCAATTTTTTTACACCGTAAAATACTGCCAAATAACTTTTCCAGGTGTGCACTTTCATACCTTTTGGAGCACATAGGTCCACACCTAATGGTAGAGGTGGCAAGATGGGTGGGTTGTGTAGCTGGTAAAAACAGCAGGTCGAAATGTGGAAATATTTAGTAAATGGCAAATTGGGCAGGGGTTGATTGACACAAAACCACTTCATTTGGTTTGGTTGTATTTTATAAATAATTAATCCATCAAATATGACTAAAAAGCTATTTTAAAATAAAATATAATCAGAAAAGTTAATTTAAGCATTTTAAAATGTTGCATGCGTTAAAAGTACACTTTTGACGACTTTCAACCTGTTGAGTATTAAACATAACCAACATTGAACCATTCAGAAGCAAATGGGTCGAAACTGTCACATCTGTAGATCTAGTAATGAGTGTGTAAGTCATCACACCAAATGTGATAGGTATGGTTTGCATAGTAGTTTACAATGATCTTAGTGAAATATAATGAATGTATAATAATAAGAGCAGGGATAGCACCTGGCCCTGAACTGCCTTGACTAAGTTTCCTATCAGTTCTCTGTCAGGTTCAACTTGTGGGGTAATAAAGACTCTTCGGTCCTGGCAGCCATCACCAAATAGATCATAAGGGCATATCGAGGGTGACTAGCTGTACGCATATTGAGTAATTAGAATCATATAATCAAATCAGCTGTGCTAAAATGCGTGTAGAAAATAGTTTTTAAATGTGCCTATGCCACTTGAAATTTTGACATTCATCTTTAGTGATGTTGAGTGTTAATTCTGGTTATTTAAACAGGTAAAAGGTAAATAAGGGTATATAAGTAATTTTACTGTATAATTTGAGAGTCAAATCTTGTTACATGACTACATAAGGTATCGTACCCGCTATATTACAAATGATCAGAAGCAAAAGCAGTAGAGGTGGCAAACGGGTGGGGCGGGTAATGGGTCAAAACCTGTAATCCTCTGGTAAATGTCAAAACAGACAGGGTTGGGTTGACCTAACACACTTTTGTCCAAACTTTTACAGATGAGTAATGAGTCAAATATAATCACAGAAATTAACCTTGTTCTGATAATAATCTAATTTTTGTGAATAAAACGATATAGAAGGTTTTGTGCATCAAAAGTCTACCCAGGTAACTTTCAACCCATTGGCATGATTTGACTTGTTTCCTTTTAAACTTTTTAATTCAAATTTACCTCTTTACCCGGTTAAATATAAAAACATAACTCACAACCCATTCATAGGTAAACGCGTATAAATTACCACTTTTAGACTAGAAGGTTATGCAAACAGGCAAACGCTTAAAACAAATTCCTGCAACTTGAAGTCACCATAATCAGATAAATAGATAATCACCTTCAAAAAATATGTCCAACAACCTATATTACCTTAAGAAGTGGATGTGCTCTTGCACGAGACAATGAAACGGGCATGCTAAAGCCAAACTGCTTTTCCCTTTTAGCATCCCTAAGGATGTAATTTTTCTCGTCAATAACAGACATTGCTTGCTCGCAGATCTCTAGCCACAAGGGTATCACAACGGGTTTACCGAAAGCCATTGCTTCTAACATCTTCTTTGTCCTTGCAAATCTATCAGACACAAAATGTGTGGCATCTGAGCTATCTTTTGCGATAGAAATTCCCAATTTTGTCATGAGCTGCATGGGCAAAAAAGGGAATTCATGATTTATAAACTTTTACAAAGACGAGTTAAAACAACTAAGGCTATGCTTAGCGGCAGCAAAATCAACCCATTTAATTATGAATGACTTAATTTGGGTTGCATTTTATCTGAAACGGGCCAAATAGGTGAAATGGGTTGAAAATCACCCAAAATGTATACTTAATGCAAACAACCTCTTAAATTGCTTAGTGCTGTTATAGTTTTTGTATTTATACATAACACGACAGCCATTTCAAATATTGCACACTAAAACTGTTTTGATCAACCTGCCCCGTACAAAAAAAACTGTTTTGACCTGGACCCATTTGACCCATTACCCAACCCTTCCATATGCCACCTCTAGCTAAGAAGATAGATGAGGCAATTGAAAACAAACTATAAACCTTTCTCTGCTGCTTAATCACATCATCATCAAGGCTCTGGCTGAGCAATACACGAATTTCTACCTTACTTCTACGTCTTCTTGAGTCTTTGGATATAAAATCCGGGAAAGATTCTGCAAAGCCCAATCTAGAAAGCTCATTCCTAAGGGAGGGACTTGTAGACGTTTTCTTGATTAGTTTCTTTCCAGTCAATAATGAATCCGTCATCTGGTTTTCACCACCTAAAGATGGTATATGACTCATTGAAAGACATTTGGTGTTAGTAACATCTGCTAGACTCAGTTGACCAGATTTTTGGATTGACCGCCCTTTAAAAAGTTTCTTTACAGCTGTTGACCTGCATTTGGGAGCAGAGCGAGCTTTTCTCTTTACATTTGACAAGAAAGAAGCTTCCCTGAAGTTCCCTTCAGTCTCACCAGGTCCCACAACTGAATTTCCATTGCCAATTCCAAGAACCGGGGATGGTGTATTTAAGGTACTTTTTAATGTTACATCTGGTCTCATTTTTCTACATGTCCTTTTCCCTTTGGGCCACTTCCACGTATCAAACTTCCATTGACCAAAAGTTTCATCATTCTTTGAAGAATCTTTTGACTTCCCCAATGAAAAAGTTGTATCTAAATCACCCAACTTTCTTTTATGAACATTATCCAGCTTACCATGTGTAAAATTTCTCAGGTTATATGTACCTTCAGTCCTCTTTGACCGTTTTACTGATGACCCGTGTCTAGTTCGACAAGCTACAGGTGAAAAGGTTTGAACTTCCTTGACTGAATTTTTCATTTGCTTCCTTCGGCTAAAAACTTTCAAAGATTTATCATGAAACTTCTTCAATTTATCAGTCAATGGCTCTCCTTTTGTTGCAATTTTGGTACCCAGTAACTCAACATTCATTTCTTCTTGGTTTTTAGAGTGTTCGTCTAAGAATGTAGACATTTCGTGGCTTGTAAGATTGTTTTGGTTACAACTTATTCCACCAGTTTGCGAATCACATTGTTTAAAAGCTTTCTTCTCGAGGCCTTCATCTTCATTAGCATCAATAGTAGGAGGTGGGGCGTACAACAAGGATTCCATAGCTTCGGCTGCCATTTGGGTGTCCAAACCAACACCGAACAAATCCAGTGCATCCCTATCATTGGTATCATCTTCAACAGGGGGTTTTGGTAATTCTTCCTTAAACTGTTCATCAAACTCATTTACATGAAACTGTTCATTTGAATTAACCATAACACTTCCTTTAAGCCCATCTTCAATTTTTCCATCCAAACATTTCTCTCTTTGATTGTAGAGTTCTTTTTTCTTCTTTAAAAATAACTCTTCTCCATGATCAAGCTGATCATTATCCCACTCAAAGGTTGAAAGACCAACTTTGGACATAAGGTTGGTTTTCATTGCCAAATTTAGGGACCCCTTTGCACATGAAGCAAGAGGTGATCTTAGCCCAACAACTTTCGGAATCGTGGCTTCTGGAGATGAACTGACAACACTAGCTGACAAGTAACGATCTACAAATTCCAATGCATTAGCTTGTGATGCCTCACCAGGTTCTTCAGATTCATAATAAACACCAACTTCATTCTCAAAAGTACTGCAAGGTGCCTGGAAAATAACGAACTCGTCTCCTTCAAACTTATTGTATTGCTTACTAAGCTGGTCCTGGTAAGGCATAGCCACATTTTCATAATTTGATATTAAGCTTCTCTCTGTTGGTCTCACAATTAGTGCTTCTTCACAATGAGTCTCGCCACTTACAAGATTAGAACCATTATCAGATTTTTTGTCTGTCAAATTACTTCCAGCAGAAGACCAAACCTCAGATGATTGTGCACCAAGTGCACTAGCACGCCTCCATAAACCTCCTGATAATGAACACAGTTGCAAATGAGTCAAAAGTATAACAATTTTTCACGCATCTATTATTATATCTGACCAGAAAGGGCCAAACTGCAATAAACAGCAAACAACTTTCACTGCACTTATAATCTAGTCACTGGAATTCACAGATCGTTAGATCTAACTTGCAGAAACCCTGTTACAAAAACTACTCAACTTCATCAGCATGTTACTTCAATTTTAGTCGAAATTAAACAAAAATGATATAACATTTAAAAAGTATAGCAGCTAAATAAAAAACAAAATAAGTGTGTTGTAACTCGTTACAGTTTGCTCATGATATAACGACACTGTACCATTTAGACCTTCCTTCGTGACTGCCATGAAAAAAAAAAAAATTTCAACAAACATGGAAAAAGAGGAATTTTATGGCCCCTAATAGAAAAATCACATTTGAGCCACTTTCTTTAGTCATAGCATGCACAAAACAATATGCAAAATGACTATGCAGATATAGCATTCTAGACACACCCACACCCACAATCTCCCTCTTAAAGTTGGACCACACACACCAAAATACCATCTTTTACATCTTCGTTACTGCCACATAGCACATGTACACAATTTAGTAATTTAAAATCCATCTAACTTTATGAGAAGAAAAAATTCGAACCATAGCACCACAGTGAATCAAGCAAAAAGCACAATCTTGAAATGCATTGTTAATGATAAACAGATTTTTCTTATCCAACGATAATGCTCAAGTCTATATCAGCTGAAAGACACTGTGACTCATAATACTTATGAAGAATAAGCAGAAAATATATATGCACAACCCATGATATTCAAATGGAACTCCTAACTCTTGACATCAAATTACTATTTACCTCTGCTGTTTCCCTCTTTTTGCTCGGCTATTAAATCATCGTCACTATCCAAAACAACTTCGTCATCACTATCGTCCACCATCAAGGCTCTCAAGTCGCCAACAAAATTTGGTATATCCAACTCCTCAGTATCTCCATCCAAATTCACAAATCCGCTTTCACTTGAAGGGCTTTCCCCATCTGTAAAAGCAAAATCCGTGCCAATTTCATGACCATCCTCAACACTTGCATCAACCTTATCGTCTGTTAAATCACAAACAAACTCACATCAAAACCTCATATATCGCATCCCATTACAAACTATATAGAAATGTATCAAACTACACACATTACACTACTCTGCGTATCAAACTTCCATAATTTGCAACAAAACTCTCGGTTCGTTGCTATTGTATGTATCTGACTTCTTATAACTAGTAAACCGCTCACGTTGGTTTTGCTGACACGGCCTCACCACATCAGTAAAAACTGGTAATTTAACAGTTACCCGATATAAAAAAAGGTCACCAGATACATACAATAGCAATTAGCAAAAGAATTGAAACAATTTTTACATGAAAAATCAAAATTTATCCAACTATAAACAAATGTATATCTAACAATACATCGTTTCGCTATCCAACTTTCAAAATTTACCTTTTCAATGTAAAAAATTGAAAACAAAACTTTCAGTTCCTTACTATTGTATGTATGTATCTGACATCTTAGAACAATGACATGGGTTTTTGCTGACGTATAATGTACATGTTATTACCCAATATATAAAGGTCACCAGATAGGCAGATACATACAATAGTACAGAACTAAAAGTTTTTTATTTTATTTTTTTACATCAAAAAGGTAAAATTTGAAAATTGGATACATACAATAACGGAAACTTATATAAATTTGTGTATAGTTTTCCCTAATATCAAATCATAACATTTTTTTTACAAATACATACACATGTGTGTGTGTGTGTGTGACATAGAGAGAGTATAGTACCAGTTTGAAGATGATAAAAAGCAGCCATAAAAATTTGTCATGTAAAATGTGGGGAAATTGAAAAGGGGGTGAATTGAATTTTGAGTGTGGGGTTTTTCGGGGAATGTATTTATGGAATTAAAAATAAGGGGAAAAAAATTGGGAGAATTTGGAGGGAAAATGGGGGTGTTTTCGGAACGAAAAAGAAGAGTGTGTTTGGGGGCATTCCGAGAATCGAACTCGGGACCTCTCGCACCCAAAGCGAGAATCATACCAC